>APFE031638858.1:135867-158877 GCA_000404065.3 Pinus taeda | reverse complement strand
AACCTAAAGACCAATGAGGGAACTTGGGATGTTATTCTGATTAAAATAAATTTTAGACGCTTTGACACAACTTGTTTTTTCAATTTTAAAGAGTCGAGAAAAAACAAAAGATGACTCTAGTCGCCTTCGATTTTTAGTGAGCTTGAAGTGACAAGTGCTCAGAGGAACTTTTCTTTTAAGGAGTCTGAAAAGGAGCAAAATGGACTTCTTTAGAGATCTAGGTAGAGGGGATTACCAAACCAATCGCAAAACTACAGAATACTTTTTACGGTACGGCAGTCAATCTTCCCGAATGTTATGTTCAGTGCATTGCAATCGATAGGGCGGCAGACACGGCTTCCTAAGGATTAAGGATGCAGCCTATTGTGGTCTCCCAATATATACTCAACGGTACATGGGAGCACAAGTCTGTACTAGCACTTGTCATCTCAGAGTGGTGGAATCACCCAACTAACAATTAAAATAAGAGTTACCAGGCTTTACGATGCCAGAATACGTCTCTAACCTAGACCTATAGATGTTGTGCATTAGGTTCAAAAGGGTTGTTAGATTCATTAAATTTATTTTAAGTTGATCTTTCTTAAAAATTTTCCTTTCAGGTTCACCGCGTGATGTGTATACAATTCCTAAAATGCAGTCTAAGATGATAAACAAACGTTTAAATCTTCTTTTGGCAATGAAAATCCTAGCTACTAAGGAAAGAAAGTTAAGAATCTTTCAGCAAAGAGCATAGAGCACACGCTAAATGCACCATCCTAAATCAAACCAAGTAGTCTAAATGAAAATTCACATGCATGTATTTGTTTTCAACCGTCTTAATGTATGAATGATGATAAGAAAGCTATGTACAAATCTGAATTATTTTCAAAGCGACAATACTCAACAAATTTCTTTTCAAAATGAAGTGAAGGTAAGAGAGACACTTTGTGATTTCGAAATGAAAATTGCTTTTCGACACTTCAAAAATTATTAATTCAAATCATATGCAATAATAACTATATAATCGACTATCAAGAACAATGGGATTGTCTTCTATGATTGAAAATGACAACTACGACACTTTCAGATCAAGAAACGACAGTTCGACTATGCTACTTCTTTGCAAAAGAGAACTAAAAATGGCGCACAATACAGAAAAAAACTTACAATTCTTTGCACTATGGAGGTGGAATAATGTAAGAGAAGGGGGTTTTCACAGAGACACACTGAAAACAGACAACAAAACTCCTGAATAGGACTGAAAACAGTTAGGAAAAACGAAAGTCTGAAGGTAAAGTTAACCTTCCCTGACCATCGCACCTGTCACACAATGAATTCAGTATGCAGCGCACCCACTGCACTTGGGAAGTGTGATGCATACAAACTGCCTTGAAGGCAGGGTGCGATGGTACCAGTGTGATACTTTAAATGAGTTTTTACTCACAATTTGCAATTCAGTTCAGGGATTTAGGCTGAGTAAGTGATGTTCAGTATATGTAAATCACAGGGTTGATCTAAGGAGGTTATTAGAGCCACCACTTAGGGAAATTAGATTGTTTGCAGATGAATTGTTTAATTCATAAACAAAACCTGAAGATAGAATGAAGCAACATTGATCTACTTTGCATTTGTATAACAAATGCAGTTTGAAGACTAGCTGGCTTGGCTTCAGGCTCCGTCTGTAAATTTATAAAAGAAACAAAGATAGGCTAACAAACAATCTAGTTGCTCCCCAGCGGAGTCGCCATTTTGTTCCTGGGAATAGTGTCCACTCGGATGCTGCTATTCCCACTAAGACTGGTAGCTATCTTAGAAACAAACAAGTAAAGTCTACTTTCGTTTTCCTTTATGAAAATATATAAGAGTGGAACCAAGGAGACCAACCATAGGCTTGATTTCCTCATTTGATTCCTCTCCTTCTTGATAGAGCTTTGCCACTTATTCTTCACTTGCCCAGCTTCAAAGAGCACCTATGGAATCATAGCAACATACTACTATCGAAGAACAAAGATCTATATTCATAAATAACACAGGATCAGATATGTGTTAACCATACAAATGCATATATAAGCAAACATATAAGAATATGGAGGAAAAATTGAATAGCTTTATTAAGATCAAAAGTAGCAAGAGGATTACAACCATATGTTCTGACCCAGCATCATCCTCCAGCAAGAAAGCCCTTCTCCACCTCAAGTAAAGCTTAGATCACCCAACACTATGAATATACACCAGAAAACCAACAACACTTCTCTACAAGATACAAGATTCCAGCCTCTGGATCCCTGTAATGAGGGATCCATATATAGATGATTGTAGGGAGGTGAGTCATCTTTTGGGGTCTTGATTACTGTCCTCTCTCAGATAGTTCCTGATTCCACTTGGAGAATGATGATCTCTTACTCATCCCTGGTCAAAAACAGAGAGGGTGTCAGAGGGGAAGCTTCTGGAAGATTCCATGATCTTCCACCTCGCAATTTGTCCCTGTCATTTGTCCATTCCCGACCATAGCACCCTACAGAGGATTCATTCAGTATGCATTGCACCCTGTACACTGGGAAGGTGATATGCATCGCACCCTCTACACTGGGTTTTCAGTAAGGTCCAGTTTTGACCAATTATGAGCAGTTTTTAGTGGAGAACTTCTGGGAGATGATGTAATCAGCTGAAATTGTTCCTTTAGGCAGTGAAGCAACACTTTTAGGTACATAGGAGCCCTCAGTTTATGGACATTTTTGATTGGGGTTGAAGTGCCCAAAAATGTCTATAACACTCTTGTAATAACTTGCTAGTCACATGAATGATCAGACCTCATCCACATTCCTAGGAGTTTCCCATTCCATGATAACTCTTATCTTTTCTGAATCCACTGCTATGTCTTCCATGGAAACCACATGCCCTAAGTAGTGTGCTTCTATATGAAAGAAATTGTACTTTCTATGCTTTGCATACAAATAATGCTCTCTTAGCCATCTCAATACTATTGGTAAGTGTTCGGCATGCTCTTCCTCATTCTTATAATATATCAATATATCATCAATGAATACAATAACACGCATGTCTATAGAAGGACATAATAGATTATTCATTAAGCACATGAAAGTAGTCGGAGAATTAGTAAAATCAAAAGGAACTACAACAAACTAATAATTCCCGTATGTGATATGGAAAGCAATCTTGTAAACATCGTCTTCTTTGATGTCTACCTAATAATAACTTGATCTAAAATCAATCTTTGATAACATTGTTTCTCCCTTTAGCTGATCAAACAAGTCATCAATCTTGAGCCATGGATACCTATTCTTGATGGTTACCTTGTTCAAATGTCTGTAATGAATGCACAGACAAAGAGTACCATCCTTCTTCTTCACAAACAACACTGGTGCACCCCACAATGATACACTTGGCCTAATGTATCCCTTGTCAATCATTTCCTTCAACTACAACTTCAATTCCACTAACTCTAGAATGCTCATCCTATATGGTTCCTTTGATACTGGTGTTTCCCCTGATATCAACTGAGTAGAGAATTCCACTTCCCTATGAGGCGGAAAATCTGAAATATCAGTTGGGAATACATCTTGGAACTGTTGCAAAATCGGATACTTCTTCAAGACATCAACATCCTCAACCTCCTCACCTTTGTCACTAGATATATGTACTGCAAACAATACACATCCTTTTCTATGACTACGTTTGGCCTGCATAGTTGTAACCATCCTCACTGATGTTTCCTTCTTCTTACCTAGAAATATTATTTGTTCTCCATTTTCATCCAAGCACTCAATAGCCTTGTCATAGAAATCTACTTTGGTCATGTGAATGTACAACCAAACCATACCCAAAAGAATGCTATATGATCTCAATGGAAGTACATTTAGATGTGTTGACGTAGGCATATCATTCCACTCAAATGCACAAGCTCTTACCTTTAGATGAACTCTTTTCTTAGTACCTTTAGCCAATTGTACTAACCAAGACTTTGCATGCACTTATTTATTCAAACCACAATTATCCACAAACTTGGGATTAACATAACTATAATTAAATCAAAGGTTAATAAAAATAGAAACAACTTGATCACATAGCTTACCATCCATCTCAATAGTAGATGTTTGATGATATGCCTACTTATCATCCAATGTTTCATAAATCTGAGGAATATTTTGTCTAACATCCCCCAATGTCTAGGCCTCTTGAGAAATGTATATCTACGACCTACCACCCTGATACGGTGTACAATCCTTCTTGGGATGTTCCTTGCCACATATTCAATGTTGAAACTATCCCTTACTAATGCAAGCTCACTACTGAGCCTGCTAACTCCCACAGTGCCCAAACTTTCCCTGCTAAAGGTGTTTCCTTTAATCTTTTTCTAAACCTCCCTATCAGGATCTAAATTTCTTGTAAAAATAATTTCTAGTGAGAATTCCCAAAAGGGCCAGTCCCTATATGTGAGTGGATTGTATTATATTTCCAATTGGGAGGAGGCGAAATGCTAACCCTCTATGAGTGTGGCCAAGCATTTCTCCCAATTATGACCTCTGCAACAAGACATCCCTAGTAATCCTCAATCCCTACGATCGTCCTACGTAGCACCATCCTATTTAGTATTGTTCTCGTTCCTCTTTTTCATAACCCCCGAAGCCAAATTCCTCTCTGCTCCTGACTACGCTTCATTGAAACTAAGTGCTATGAACAAGCGTTGTGCAATAGTCAACATGTCCCAACATTGGAATCCTGAGACACTAGAGAATGGAACTTATAAATGTCGTCAAGGAAAACATTCAGGTGGGACCCACTCTTCCATGTGATCCCATTCAGCAAAGACCAATGCATTGCCTTAGCACTCCAAAATTATATTATCGAGTTAGGCATCATTCAAGTGGAATCCACTTGCTCCGTTCCAACCTCGTGTTTATCCTTTCTTCAATCTATCAAATCCTTCTAGGCAAGACTTTTAGGTGGGTCCCATTCCCCTTTTGCTCTATAATTCTCTCACCCACTATAATCCATAAACCCTTTCCTTTAATTTTTTAGGTGTGATCTCCAACTCAAATCTGAGGGTGGGGACCACTTACTCCTTGTCCACACTTCGGATGATATATATATGTATTATATATATATGCTCGCATAGAGCCAAGAATCATGTGGAGTCTAGCACTCGAAGGTCGGGCACTTTATCAAAGGCCTTCCAACTTGGTAATGCCACATCCGCCCAATGCCTAGACAGCCCAAAATCTCCCTTGTATGTCTCCCGACATTGTCAAGTGTTTTATCCTGGTGTTGTCAGTTAACAGGTTGTCCATCAACAAAAATATGCTAAGTACCGGCCTCTGGTCTTTGGTTTTGTCAATGTACAACTCCATCAATTTTTGTTTATAATATATATAACAACTTTTCCCCACTTCTTTGTTGTTGCACTTTGAACATAACAAAATACAGTTCCCTTATAGCCCTTCTCGTCTATACTGTGCATGAAACACTATTATAGTCTTGCAACCATACAATTCCCCATTGATATTTTAACTCCTACAGTCATTTAATGACTAGACCTGTGCATTTGAACATTAACAAGATTTAATAGTGACATATTCTAGTGCTTAAATTCCACTCAAAACATAGTGTTTTCTCTTAATTATGTAGAATAATTTCAACAAAAAAAAGGCCCCTTGAATAAGAATACATATTATGTATCTCTCTCATCCTTTTTTCCTTACTTGGCCCTCAATTCTTCTTGAATCCTCTTTCTTACACCCTCTTCTGCACTCTATCTCACTGATTATTTTTTTAATTACATTTTGTACAAAAGGATTGAAAACCAACTTTTAGTTTCATATCCTCAATTTCCTCTTAGATACAAAAAAGACACACCTAGAGCACTTAACTTAGGCTATCAATATAACCACCCAATATTCTCTCCAACTCTCAAAATAAATAATACATACTTAGGGAACCAGCTCCCTTGGTAAATGAAAGACCTCCTAGCCTAGTCAAAGCTACATTCTTACTAAGGGTAAGATGCTCCTGAATTACTTGACCTCGCCTTTATTCTGGTACACTCCAAGCTGTGACCCATGTCCCTGTCCAAATACATTAAACTTCTTTTAAGGAACCGCATTTTCTTTCTCACCTACATTTTTAGGTCTTGTTAGCCTCAGTGGTCACTTGCCCTTATCTTTGTGTTTCCCTTTCCAACCTTGCTGAGACTTTGTCTTACGCTTCAATTGCTCATAATAGTGTTTCAAATTTCTAGTGGCTTCCTCCAATGAAATAGGCTTATCAAACTCAATACTGTCTTTGAATGCTACTAGAAACCCACTAATGAATCTCTGAGTCTTCACTTTCTCCTACTGAAGATAAGGCACATACCTCAACAAATCAAAGAATCTGCTAAAACACTCCTCATCGATCAAAAACCCCATCTTCAACTCAAAGAATGCCTTTTCCCTAACATCATAGTATCTCTCAGATATATATTTCTTCTTGAAACATATTTCAAACTCCTTCCAAGTCAACTCCTCTTCCCGAATGCCTCTAACAGTATTCATGTCTTCCAATGAAATGTCTGATTTACCTTTAATATTGAAGGTAACTATCATGGATTTCATGTTCTTTAAATATTCATGCAATCTGAAGAACTTATTCCTCCCAAGAAACCAATATTTTGTATCATCTAACTTATTCATTTCTCCATCAAATGTAGGTGGATTGGCTTTCTTGAACTCATCCAATAAATATCCCTTGTCACTCCTCCTATAAGGACTAGAACTAGAATAAATCCCATCTTCGCTACCTCTCCTATCACATGTGTCCAAGAATTTTCCACCCCTAATGGCATCATCTCTGTTTGACCTATGCCCATCATGAGATCTTCTACCATAGGCTCCATTAGTTATGTTCTCTTGTCCATGACTGATCCTAAGTGGTCCCTGCGTCTATAAGTCTAACAAAATCTAAAGGACAGCTGCATTGGCCTTTGCTTGTTTCTTCTGTGCCTTGGAATGTCTCTATTGTGATTGAATGGTTATGTCATTATTTACTTTGAAACTTCTTATTTTTTCCTTCAAACTTCTAAAAGTATCTACTTTGTGAGGAGATTACTCATCACGATGTTCTCATGTGATCTATAGGGAGAATATAATGTATTATAATCCACCATTCTACTATTCATCTTTGATCTTCTTTTCCCTACAAGTATATCATGTTAGTTAATCCACCATCATACCTTAGTATAGTTCATGGGAGGATATGTCATCTACAAGATCAACCAGATTAGCATAATAAATGTATATTCATAATCATAACAATATATAAGCCTCATCCAATCATCATCCCAATTACCATGGATGATGTGACAACTATAACACAAACTACACACAATGCATATATAACATCATATAGACACTGACATGTATAACGAACACATATATCACCAACATGCATTCACGACAAACACATCCCAACAACAACATCATAAAATTCTATATAACAACACAAATACAACAATGACCATCATCATGGATACACATTAAGCACATATACATCTTACATGCATGCATGATGACCACATTCCACCCATCCAATCCAAGGGTTGAACCATGCTCTGATACCACTCTATAACACCCTCCTCCCACACTAACCCAAGCTTGTCGGTCCACCGAGGTAAATATGTGATGAAGAGTTACTATGATATGATTCAAATGCCTAGTTATAGTTAAGGAAGTGGAACCAATGATCCAAAACTTTACAGACCTCCCTCAAGTGCTATAGGACCCCAAGGAGCTAATGAACCACCCCAAGTGCCCAACCCCTAAGTTAAATTAGCTTTTGATTAACATGGGCTCTCATTTCATCCCATTACAAGGAAAGATAGTAGATGAGACCCCCCAGTCACTCTCATGAGCTTGCATCTCAATGACTATAGCCCTGTTCACTCAATTTTGTGCTAGTCACTCTGATATCTGAGCCATTTTTTTAGGGATAGAACCCAGGACTCTACCCAGAACTTAATGAAACTCCCAGAGATGAAAAATAACATAGAGATAAATCCTTTAACTTAAAACCTCCATCAAGGACTTAAGTTGACCCATCCTAACCGTGACATACATTTCGTCAAACACATCATGAATAAGGAATATACAGTTCATAATTAAACATATGAACATAGGGTTCTCATACTTATCTAAGAATCATCAAGAAGGTTTGATTACCTCTCAAATTAACTACTTTACCATTTATTAGGTCATACATTCATTAGAATTTCATTTACTAACCAAAACAATTTAAGAGCCACAACCAAAGTATGTCATTAAACCATGCTTATAACCAACATATAACCAGAATAATAACAATGATATAATAACCATCAAAGCCACATAATGAAAATCATAAATACTCATGAGATACAAGAGGAGATGAACTCTCATTAACATATGAAAATCAAACCAAGTTAGGGACTTCCATGTACCACCCGACCATTGATTAGGTTGAACCAAATATTTCTTTCAGCTAATCACCCCCATGCCATATTCCAAGCATGAATGTAGGACTCACAAAAAGACCAACTAGGGCTTCTCATGATTTACCATGTATCCCACCATTACCAATAAAGGAATTCCTAGGCTCGAAACCCTCATCTATATAACCAAGCTTTACCATGTATCCTCCCATTACCAGTGAAGGGATTCCTAGGCCTAAACAAAGAAACATATATTACAGGCTTTACTGCAATATTTCCATTACTGGTCAAGGGATCACTAGGCCTAAAAAGCATGGATGCCTATGGATTTCTTCACAAATAACTTAAGGAATTTTCATGTCTCCACCCTGAGAATTTATTCTGTATCTTGCCATTACTAGTCAAGGGATTTCTAGGCCTTTGGGAATTTTCTTGAGACCACCTCATTCGGTTCCAAAACAATTCGGAAATCAATATCAACCAAATAAAATAATCCCATCACACCATGGTTGTCCAGAAATGGAAAGGCGAGACTGAAACCACTGTCACTCCTAGCAAGAACCATGCCAATGACAACAAGAGAAGTAAATACACACATGCATGTACCATGCATGCCAAAACTAGCAAGGAAATCATACATGCAATTCGATACTTGCAAGTAATTCCATTGTAGTCGCTTGATCCAAATCTTCCTTTCTTGATCTTTTCTTCCCTTTCCTTTGTTGTCCTTCCTTTTCCTTCCTTTCTCTAATGCTAGAGTGCTCTAATAATTCTCTCAGTGTTAAAGAGTATGAGAGAGTAGAGAGAACAAAGAGGGAGCTCTAAAACTAAACTAACTAACAATGAAAAAAGCTATGAATTGATCCTCATAAACCTTTTTATTAATGAGGCCTCTTTTTTCTTCAATTTCCTCCTCACATCCAACTTGTGACCTTTCACCTTCCTTTTCTCCTAATTTCCTTTATTTTCATATATAAAATTCCAATTAATTCCTCTTGCCTTTCCAACTCCTTTGTCATTTCCTTTGCCAATTTCCCATTATCCATAATAAACCAAATGAATGCTTGCTAGGATGTTTTTCCCAACATTTAGCTTGGAATACATGTCCCATGACCTTGGTCTTATTTTTCCTTTATTAACTTTATTACATGAACTTTTAACTTGCGGTGGTTACAAAGTGAGAAGAAATTTATAATTTCTTTGAGAATAGAAGTTGGTTAAATTTAGAAACTTTGACTAAGGAGAAAAATGGTTTGAAAGAATTAGGGGTACAAAACTCCACAGATTTGCTGCTAGAGCCATTTTTTTTTCCTTATTATGACATGCTTGCATGGGTTTTGGCACATGTTCATATTCATAAATACACTATAGTACATTGTAATAAAAAAATTATAGCCTCTTGGAAACTAGAAATACTTTCAGAAATTTATAAGGTTAATACACCTGAAGTTTTCATTACTACTCAATTTCTGAATGATTTCAACAACACAATATTCAAGAAATGTGAAATGAATTATGATAAAGTTGTTTAAGATGTTGAAATATGTAACTAGGTTCGGTCTTCATAATGATACATGTAATCATAATTTATGTATTTGATGTAATGAGAAAAATAAATTTGTTAATGTTAGTTTCAAAGCATGGGTTTTGTGCTCAAGAGAAATTTATTTTTAGGTCAAGCACAGTGCTTTTAGGGCTTGTCACTAAGACTACAAGTCAATTAAGTCATTTTCATGTATGGAGGACCCACTTGGGCATGTTACATATTGTAAAGAATAATTATTTGAGTCTAAAATAATGTCAAAATCCCTCCAAGACTTGGTCATAATGCTCCAAAATAAGTTTTCCTTTCTAAGTGTCAAGTTGGCCTAGAGATAGTGAGAAGTCAACCTATAAGTTGGACAAGAAGCCTATATATATCAGGCTAGATGAGCACTTTGAGGAAAATCCAAGCACACAAAAAGAGTTTGATCTAAAGCACAATAATAACTAAAAGATCTAGCGAAGAAGGAAGAAGATAGAATGAATGAAAAGTTTTATTTCTTGAGGACCATTTCAGGTAAATCTTTCACACTTATGGCCTGTAATGAGGGCATCATTTGACCTACAACAAGACATTGTTACAGTCAAATCAAGGAGCCACATGAAGGGCTAAAAAAAACATTGATGTTCAAGCCTAATTGTTTAAGAGAGATATGATTCCCAAGCGAAGAAGAAAATTAAAATCTTCACCATGATTCTATCACACATGCAAGCTAGGGTTAATGAAGGAGGGGCTGAAAATCACAGTTAAAAGTGAAAGTCTGAAATTGAGGTTGAAAAGGAAGCCAACAATTGTTGGAAAGCTAGCTTGACTATTATTGACTTTGTGGAAGAGGAGATCATCAGTGAGAAGTTTGACTTGGTCTTGAAGGAGTCATGATCTTCGGTCATAGGTCTTGGAATTCATTAATTGAGGTTCTATAAGAAGAGAAGAATTCTAATGGTTTTTCCTCTCAATTGGAGAAGTTTTGTCCCTGGTTAATCACCTATATCTTGTGTCCTCTTGTATTTTTTTTATTTATGGTTTGTTAGTTGTTTGATGAAAAGAACACCAAAAATAATCTAGTGAAAGAAGAAGCTAATTAAGTTAAGAAAATACATCACAAGCAATTATCAAAGTAAGAGAAATCACCTATCTAGCTGCCCTAGATTTCTCAATACAAGATTGGCTACAGGAAGATAGAGAAGGGTTCAAACTTAATTCATCAAAATAATATCCTATTGTCATTTCAAAAGACCCTTTATTTTTTTAATCAAAATATTTTCATAATTTTATGGAGAGAATGACTGTTAGTATTGCAAATTGTAATAGATAGCTTTAATAAACATTATACTCAATGATTCAAAGCATTTGAATTGGGCTGATATTCTTCCACATAATTTAATAAATTCCCTAAATTTATTAGTTTTATCTCCTACGGTATATGAATAGATGTTTTTCATGCTAGCCTAAATTATTTATATTATAATTACTTATGTTCTAATTCCTTTCATGAAATGGAAATACCTAGTTGATCAACAACTGCCTATTCAAAATTATGCCCCTATTTTGTGGGAAAGTAACTTCAAATTAATTTTTTATGATATTTGTAATTACGTGACGATCCCTTTTCATGATATTTTATTTGGAAAAACCCCTCTTAGTGTTAGTCAAGGCCTTAAGGAGGAATTAAAAAGAATAGGGTACTAGTTTGTGGAAGAAGTATTCACATATATCAAAGTCTATGGAAATGAGGTTAGCCCTCATATTATTCCTAGATATATTCTAGAGAGGATTAATTTAAGAGAGGTAGTCAATTAAACAACCTTGAATGGTCAAGTTTGAAAGATGAGAAAACTTTAGAATAAAATCTAGCAAAACTTCCCAATTAACTTTGGAAAAATTGGCCTCAAGGATCGATGACATGCATTTAAGGAGGTTGAAGAACTTCTACATGTTCAGATCCTAGATGAATCATTAACTAACATTATAAGGCTACGATCTACATCAAAACCTTCACACATCATAAGGTTCTTTTTGATGAGATGTTAATTGGTATTGATCATTTTGAGAAAGATTTTGAAAGAGGAGAGTTCTTGAGTAAGGGGGATAGGACTAAAATAAAAGAGTTTAGAGAAAATATTTATGAGGACTTCCCTAAATAGAAGAGTCTTCATACTAATATTCAAATTCAATAGATGAAATCTTTTGATATTTTGAAATACAATTTCAATCCTATTATTTCATACTCTATTTCCTCTTCTCAAAAAATAAAAGAATATGAAGTTCAAAATGTTGTTAATGTTTCTTTTATAACTCTAGAGACAACTACAAGGAAAGAAATACTATTAAAGAAAATATCCAGATAGTTAGATAGACCAACATGGTACAAGGATCATATAATTTAAAGATTGGAAATAGCATAAATCAGAGGAAGAATAGGTAACAAAAAGCATACTTTCTCTTCCAGGAGTATCATTGTTATTGATCCTCGAGATGACACCAGTCAAGCAAATAAATAGTCCAAGAAAATTGATGATCAATTCAAATAAATGGATATTGATACAAATAAAGATGACAAAATTACTAGCACCTCTCCATCAACATTAACTGATTCCTCTAAGGATAAAGAGTTAGTTGAGAAGCAAGAGAAAAATACTCATATTTCTATTCCAAATACTTCTCATGAGACTTCTACGACTCAAATTTCTACCAAAATTCTTCTAGATACATTTTTATGTAAACATGTTACTGAGGTTGTAATTTCTCTTGAAAAATTTCCATATTTTACCAGATATTAATTTAATTCTCAAACTAAGTCAGTTGTGAGTGTAACTAAGAAAATAAAGTTTGATAGTTTTGAAACCATTTCAGAATTCAGTTGGAAAGAATAGGAAATGTTGATGAAAAAGTTGAAGAATCCTCATAGGCTCTAGGAGCCTTTATCAATTATAATCAAAAACATGTTTGTGAGCTTGCCACAACCTATAACAATAGTCTACATAAGATCAAAGGCTTGGAAATTCAAGTAGAAAAAAGTAAAGCATTCAGTGAAGAAAGTTGGAAAAACCATTCTTCATCCCTTATAGGTTGGTTCACCATTGAGTGAGAAAACCTACAGAATCAATGTCAAAATTGATAAAATGAATTGAGACTCAAGCATTCTACACATATTGAGGAATTTTGAAAGGCACATGAAGACCATGATAGAGTATTGAAGGAAGAATCTCATAAAAACGTTGAAGCCATGACTAGAGAAATAATGGCACAAATTGAAACTCTCAAGTCTCAATTAGTCAAAGTCATGAAGCAGAAAATAGTCTGAAGGTTTTTAAGGTTTAAGAAATACAAGTTAGTGAAATATTAAGGAAAGACCATGCTAAGCTTTATAAAAAAATTGGATAAAATTTGCAGAATTTATTAAGATACTTTGGACCTTAAAGAGAGAATTGAATATTTAGTGGAAGAAGTTAAGTACATTAAAGAAAAATTTACATCAATTCTTGAATGGGAAAAGAAACTTGAGCCTAAGAAAATTCCTAAAGTCTCTATAATGCATAAAAGAAAATGTATACTTATTTTAATCAACAAGAGTTAGAGGCCAAACAAATCAAAGAATGGATCAAAAGGACCATTAAACATTGTCTGTAGGTATGGGAGATGTGAACATATTTTATTGAATAATTTGATTTATCAAGATCCATACCACTAAAAGAAGAAATATCTAATTCAATGAACCAACATCTGAAAGACAATACTACAAATGATCAGAAAGTGATAGATGGCTTTAAAACCTCGACCTGACAAAATTTTCAAAGATTTCTACAGTTTCCCTTTAAGCAAACCAAATTGATTTCTAAATTTAGATTTAAATAAAAAAGGAAGAAAATATTTGTTTAGAATCTAATATCAATGGGCCAAGTCAATATCAATCATTTTCATCTCATCATTTTCTCAAGTATTCTCAGATTGGGCTAGCTATATCTAGATAAATTCACAACATCTACTCAGCATGGAGAATAAGGACTTTCATTACGAGGAGGAAGTTTGAACAACCTATCGAATTTTGCTGGAGAAAGTCCTTTAAACAAGGATTAAACTAATTTTTAGAAGTTTTCTTTTTATGAGAGAAAATATTGTAGATTTTGTAATTTTAGACGATTAAACAAACATCTCTTATTTTTATTAGTATTTACATGACCTTTTACATTGGAGCAACGAACAATAATTGGATGAAGCTTAAGACTTGTATTTTTCAATCAATTTTTGAAGTGAAAACTTTTCAAAGACCAAAACTTAGAGTTGAATGTGTAATGAGCTATGAGATTTATTTCCTATCACCACTTTAATTTCTTTATGAATGTATCTTCTACTCAATTTTTAACTGTATTCATGTTTATACCCAGCTTAATATTAGGATATTATGTTAAACACTTCCTTGGATATGTTACATTTTATTTTCTTTGTCAAAGGAAATTGTGATTTGTTCTCTGATTGCATAATTATTTGATAGTGATGTCTGATATTCAAACTATAATGCACTAAATTGCTCTAGTTTTTAGATAGGTTCTTTTCAGGCAATTTTTTATAACATTACATCGAAAATTATTTTTGAAAAATAATAAAAATAAAGAAAATATGAAAATATACCTAGATCTCTTGGTTTATAAAGATATCTCAAAAACACTTTGTGTGCTTAGTTGGACCCAAATTCCAACTAAGTTCAAGTCAACATATATTTTATTTTAAATATGATGTTGATTAAGTCCCCATCCTCCCAACCTCACTACTATTTAACCCACCTTGTTAAATCCCTTAACGATACACAACAACTTGCATATTTTTTGTAGATACCTATAAATAATAACTTATGTCATATATTTCCCCTAATTTTAGTTCAACTCTCTCATTTAGTTATTTTCATTTAGTTTAATTTTACCAAATGACAACTGGGCCTTTATTTTGAAGAATATACATCAAAACCAAATGAAAAGGGGTCTAATTGGGAATCTGATAGGGCCAATACTCATCTTGTTGCAAGAAGAATTATTTCACATGTCAAGACATGGTTGACCACAGATCATTTCCATATTGGAACAACCTTCGTCACAAATTCATGGTTGACCATTCATGAGTATGATTGGCCACAATTGTCCATGAATGGTTATCACCATGTTTAACCATGATTGACCTTAGATGACCGTGATTGATTTCCAATAATTGTCAGAAACATGTGGCATTAATATCATAAACCCGATGCATATAAAGCAAAAGGTAAATACTGTAAACCCAAAAATAAACATTAACGGCTAACATTAATACTGTAAACCTCAAGAATAATATTATAAACTAAAGGGATGAATAACAAAAATCCGATGGATTACGAATCTAAGAGAACAACATTAAACAAAAGGATTTATATTTGACCATAGTAATCTAATTAAATTAAATGAACAAATTGTAATATAATCTAACATAAATATGTTACAATGATATGGACTTTAATTGTTCCTCCTCTTTATACTTAAGTCTAACATATGCATTGTTTTGAATTTTAGCATAATGTTGAAATGAAAAGGGTGGTGAAATTTGTAAACTATCTAATGATTTCACTCTTGATATACATGTAAATTTCAAACCCCACCTCTTTATCTCTAATATATATAGTAGCTCATTACAAAGTCATCCCTTATGATTTGTGTATAGTCAAGGCCCATGACATTTTTAAAGGCATCTTTTTAAGATTCCCTCTAACAATAGGTGTTATGGGCACAATGTTTGGACAATTTCTATCAAATGGAACACTTGTTTATATTTCAAATTTATCTCTAGTGAATACTGGAAGTTGAGGTGGCTTTGAACCAGGCATATAGAAGACATCTTCAATATATCCAAGTGCACCATTAACCAACACAACCTCAACCTAAAAATTACATGTCAACATGACACGCTCTCCATGACATAATAACACTTCATGCTCTAAGATGTCATCATCATTGTCAACTATTTATGTTCTTCTAGTGCATTCTACAATACACCTTTCAATTGGACAATTTAATGATTTTAGCATCTTCTAGTTGTGCAGGGTGACCAAATTATTCGTTGCAAACAAGTGAACCAAATAATAAAATAAACTATTTTCCTCTAGACAGAAGAAACAATCAACATGTGACATAAGAAGATTCCAATCATGCAGAAAATGTTCTGCATGTTTTATATTAGTTAAAAGATTGTGAAAAGAGGCTTGTCTTGAATCATCTCCTTGTTGCCTAATTCTTTTATCCAAAGTCACAGTAATAATAAAACGTTGCCACGAGAATTTTTTTTTTTTTCAACAACATACAAAGGTTTATCCTTAACAAGAGGCAGTTGGCTAAGGTCACACACAAGAAACATGGACATACCACCACAAGGGGAAGCCTTGTTATCAAAAAATCCTTCTCGCAAATGTGAATCTATCTATATGGACAACATTGGACGTATAAAACTCATTTCATCAATCAAAACATATTGAATATGCCTCATTTATTCTTGAAACATTACTAGATAATATTCAATGATTTCATATATTTTATAGGAATTTTCAAAGTAGAGTGTATTTTTTCCATGTAAATTAAAAGATGTTATACTAGTTGGACCAAGCAATAACAATGGACTTCTATCATCTGTTGTAGAAGTAGAAAGAGCATGAGAAATACAATGAATAAGAGAATACTTTCCAGTTCCATTTTTTCCTTGAAAAATCATTTTCATAGGATGATTGTTTCCACCATCAATGAAGTGGCATAAAATAATTTCGAAAGTAGCTCATTGTTTCTCCAATAAAGAGGAAGGTGACATAATTTCCTCCCTAATTAAGTTGCCATTAACAACACCTACAAACTGGCCATATTTTATAAAATGAATAGCTTTTTCTAAAATATCATTTGACACCATTGTTTCTTGCCAATTATAATGAATATTATAGTCCCTTCTACCAAGGTTGTCAAGGTCACAAATGTTAACATTGTTTGGAGGGATAATCTGAGAAAGAACTTGCAACTCTTCAGAATCTCAATTAACACTATCTTCATGAACGATGTACTCAACATATTCTTCATTACTTTCATTTTTCAAAGCTGCTCAATCAACATGCGACGTATGATATCATAAATTCCTCTAATTTTGAATGATAATTTCACTTGAAAGTTCTAAATTTGAAGCAATGTCATGAAATGGCTTGTACAAAGAAACTCAGTCTAGAGAAATGTTTCAAAATATTCTGAATCCTCATTCAGAATAGCATAAAAATATGGATGCACACAAAAAATAACATGTGCATCTGATGGTCTCCATGGCTCCTGCCTATAGTTGGAATCAAAACTCCATGATCTTGTTGTTTCTATCAAACACAAATGTCGCAAAAAATGGGTTGATTTTGATAAATCTAAACAAATGTTTTTTGGCACGAAATTTCATCAGAATGCACTAACAATTTTTGGAATAATTTCTTTTCAACATTCAAGGGAAAAAAATTGTGATTACACACAATAAGAGGTAGCTTTAGCAACATATGGCAAGTTTCTTATCCTCCAATGTCATTCTCAACAAGTGTTTATGCAAAAAAACTTCTATATGTAGATAATCAAGGAATGTCAGATCCACTTGCACTACCAATCCTTGTCAACATTTCATGATAACATTCAGATATTATTTCTATGTTCGAAGCATATTTTGCAATATATTTCAAAACTACATTTCGAGAAACAATTGGTTGACAATAAACATTTGCTCAACACATTGTCAGAAGATAAACATTGTGAGCATTTAAATGGTCATCGTTGTGTGTTGATTCATATTTCTTTTTCCCTTTTTATCTATAAACAATATAGACTCATCACAAAATTTCCCTGGAGCATCATAGTAGCATGAAAGGATAGACCCCTTTTTCCGT
Source organism: Pinus taeda (assembly GCA_000404065.3). Classification (NCBI taxonomy): domain Eukaryota; kingdom Viridiplantae; phylum Streptophyta; class Pinopsida; order Pinales; family Pinaceae; genus Pinus; species Pinus taeda. The sequence continues at coordinate 140,982 of APFE031638858.1, read as the reverse complement.
AAGCACGAATCGACACTGCATTTTCTGTGTCTTTGGACTCGGTTCACCAAATGCTCACAATCTTCATAAGGATTGCATGAAAAAATTTGTGAATCCTTTAAAAGTAGGGATCATCATTCAAACATTGGAAAACCACGTTTTGATGATGGATGTCACATGGATTCTAGATTGTTACATGTTTGTCAAAGTAGCACTTTGTTGCATGGACATTCAAAGGGTTGGACCAATATAGCGTTTCCATATTCGTAGCTCCTATAACCATAGGAATCCATGGAAGTGCATTGAACCTCTATGTTGCCACTCATACCTGATAAAGCAAAAGATGTAGTTAACATATATAAACCAACCAAAACAAAAAATGTAATGTTCCAAATACATAAAAGATATGAGAAAACAAACAAAGATGAACCAAGATATTTTTGAAGGGCCAAATCACAAAATATATTGAATCTTGGTGCATATACATACCAACTTTGTACAGGTACTGAATAAAATTTTCAATCTTTTTTGCATGCTTATTTTGTGGATGACAATGTTTGTTCAAACACATAAGACAATCCAAGCTAGGCCACCACACTTAATGTAGAGAAAAAACTTGGGCAACCCAACTGGATGATAATATCGATGAGTTCAAAATGATAGTTTGTCCAATATGCCTTTGTACCCCTAAGAGAAGAACCAAAATTCATTAATTTCTTAGCCAAATTATTGTCAAGAAGATCACTAAGTTGTTGACGCAACCATTGAATAGTTGCAGGTGCATTTTCGTGAATATTCTTCTTTAAAAGGAAATAATTTGTTCCCTCGATGTGATGGCACATAATCACATTCGACAGGAAATATCAAAACCGAGGATGGCTTCCGAATATTGATCATACTATCTAAGTATATGTAAACCATATTAGTGCATTTCAACATTACAATTTTGTGCATGAAACTAATCAACGTCACCAGTGGGAATAAAGTGGGGAATTCCATGTCTAGTAACCCTTTAGTATTATATTTTTTGACGGGATATGTATCAATATTTGGCCAATCCAAGGGTTTATTGGGTCTGGAATCTACATTTTCAATGAATCTTATTATTTGATCCACTTCCTTGCATTCATTAAGAATGTGAGAAAGAAGGGATGATGGATGAGAGTGCAAAAGATTAGCTCTTGACCTTTCAATGTCCTTATCAGCTGTCCCTACTTCATTGAGATCACTATAAACATATTTTAGCTTGCTAGACACATCAATAGGTATTTATGGAAGAGAAACAACACAATCCATATCAATTTCAACATCCTTATAATATTTATCCATCTGAATTTTGTAAAGTAATGCATCCATTACACGTTGTCTCTACACATCAAATTCGTAATATTTGGAGTCAAAACCCTATCATATCACAATCACAATCAAGCTATTCTACTCAGTATGGAAGGTTCTTTGCAATTAGAGATATATCTTGTGGAAAACTAATTGTATGCCCACTATATTTATACTGACCACCACGAGCATGAGTCACTTGGAATATTGGATTTACTTGTGCTATTAGCATCTCTTCAACTTGCATTAAAACTCTTATAACCTTACGTTGTTCACTAGGATCAATGTTGTTAAAGAAAGATAAATGATGAGACCCTTTCTCATTCTTACATTTTTTAGAAATGGGCCCCTCGTGCCATCTCACAACTTTTATACCAAGATAGCATTCATTACTCACTTGGCAAATTTACATAATAGACAAGTTATCAATCCTACACTGAAAGATTTTATGTACTTCAATCATATCACTACTAAAATGATGGCAAGAACTTTCATTTTCCTTGTGAAATAGAAATCTAGGTTGAGGATGATGTGAAAAAACTTGTTTAATTGGAGCATTAATTTGAAAATTTGTTTCCATAAAATGATTGGAATCCATTCTTCTAAATTGGTTGCAGTTGGGTTCATTCGACTTACATAAATTATAAATCATAATGTTAAAATAAGACATATAGAAGTGGCAAGTTCAAATTTTGAAGCGAGTAGTAAGGTGAGGAGAGAAAAAATATACATTTTCTTGCCAATTGCATGGTCTGAGCCGAAGTTGTGGAAACGATAAAGGTTTCGTTGGTTGTGAATTTATTTCTCCACCATTATTCACTAGTATATTGTTCTACAAAAAAGAATAAAATAAAATATGGATTAATTAATTAAAAATTATATATTCAAATATAAAAATTTCGTGAAAATAAATGCACTTAAAGAACTTGTCTTGTGCAAAGAGAGCAAGCATGCATAGATTCTCTAGCAATAAAAATATTTTCTACAGAGTTATGTCGATAAATTCTTGTTCCCACATTTACAACAGAATGTCGCAAATTTTCACCCATGTCATCTAGCATACTACTATCAACAGAAGCATCCGATGCTACTAATTTTTGAATGGCATCATTGTGCCTATGTTCCATTATTGCATCTCTTCCATTATTTCTACAACACTTATGGTTTCCACTTCTATGAAGGCTTTCTATGTAAACACAATGTTCCCAAAGAATATTAATATCAACAATATTTGCAAAAGATGAAAAAATAGGACATTCACAACATTTGGGGAAACACACATTTGAACGAAATGTTCTTTCCATGAAACACCCAAGTTTTCATACTTATAGTTAAAGAGTCAATCATGCTCACATTTTATTGAAGTTTCCAAGTTAAATAATCAAGGTTAAACTTGAAGAACGAATAAAGTCAGTATTGGATCTAGCTTTATTTCTCGACCAATATTCATTGGAACAATGTTCTATAGAAAGCAATCAAATAAAAAAAACATACAACAATAAATATATTTCATTGAGATGTCTAAATCCTATGAAAAGAAAAAAATACTTAAAGCACTTGTTATGTTCCGTTGTTTATAGAGGACCCATGGTTCTCGCTTGTATGAACACTCTCTTTGTAAACACATTGTTCCCAAAGCATACTGTTGTTAGATATATTTGGTATAATTGAAAAACTTGGACATCTTCAACATCTAGGAAAACAAACATTTGAAGGAAATGTTCTTCCCATGATACTACTCACCTTTCCATACTTACGATTAATGACTTCATCACATTGATGATTTATTGAAGTACTTTTATTTCACGAGTATGTGGCTCTTCTATGTGCATTTATTTTATCTTTGTTCTGTCAATACCATTGCCATTGATATTCATTCACTCTTTCACATGAACCAAGACACTGAGGTCTTTTCAAAGTATGCTTGCATGTTCCTTCACTTCACATTTTTACATCAAATTTAAATTATATTGTAATTTTGATTTTCAATTTCCTAATAGGGTTAAATCTAATCTTACATCTTGCACAAGTTTAAAATTGGATGTTGGCTAACCTTTTACATCAACTAAATTTAATAAATAAGTTTAAATACTAAAACTCAGCCTTTCAAATTATATATAATTATATATATAATATATATATATATATATATATATATTATATATATATATATATATATATATTTCAAAGTACACATTGAAATATAGATTTTCAATTCCCTAATAGGTTTAAATATAATCTTACATCTTGCATAAGTTTAAATGTTCATGTTGACTAAATTTTTACATCAACCAAATTTTAATACTAAATAAGTTTAAATACTAATGTAACACCCTTCTCCCACATCTACCTAAGAAACTGCCCAGTCGAGGCAAACCTGCAATGAGAGGCCACTATGATATGATTCGACCTTTAAAGTCACGTTAAGGAAGCGGAACTGACAGAAACACACCATACATACATTCAACATCAACATTAGGACCCTCAAGAACCAATCAAACCTTTCTGCCAACCAACCCCTTGGTTCCACTGAGATTTTGGACAACTTGACCTCTGAACGCTCTTATGTTATGGGCATATCAACGTCCAGGGACCACTAGACACTCTCACGGGACTGTAAGCCAATGTCCAGGGACTATTTTTCTTAATTATGTGGTAGTGTCCCCAAGATTTAAGCCACATTTTCAAGCCCAGAGCCCAGATCACTACCGAGAATTGCATGACGCTTTCATAATAGTAAGATAACATGGAAATAAGAGTACTAATGCATTTACTTGAATAAGACCTTGACCAAACCCCTACTAGCCATGACATGCATTTCACCAAACATATCATGAATATGTAATCTACATGTATAAATAACATATCTGAACATAGGGGTCTAATATTTATTTGAGCTTCGCTATGAGGCATTGCTTTGTTATCACTTTAGCTGTATTTTCATCCATTAAGCCATATATACATTGTTCACTCATATACAAGTAAAAACACAGTGAGAGCCATACATAGCCATTGTCAGAATACATATCCTAACTAGCATAATAACAATAGAATCTCCAAGGATACAATAGCCATTGAATCCACATGTAAACTAGTATATTTCTCATGAGATAAGAAGGAGAAATAACCTCATATCAATGATGCTGAGCCAAATCTCTCTTCATCAAGTCACCCCCATGCCATATTCGAAGCATGAATGTCGAATCTCATAAAACACATCAATCAAAACCATAAAGAGCTTCCAAAGGCCAACCACCTCAACCCATCAAATAGTGATTCCACCTCACGGTCAGACATCACAAACCCAACATCAGATTGGTCTCTATCCAAACCTTCCAGGGCTCCAGAGTGTTTGTTCCAACCAAGGTTCCAAGATTAGTTACTCTACCCACAATTTTAACTGGACACCAGAGAGTTTGTCTAACCAAGACTCTAGGACTAGTAACTAAACCCACCAATCATCCTCAGGATATGATAAAAAAAACATCGAACAAAGAAACCATATATGAAAATGTATATAGCTAAATATTTTGAAGCCTTTAAGTTGAAGCCATGACATCCATAAACAATAGTAGGAAATTGTAATATGGTGAGTCAATAATAACAAGGAAAAGAAATTCAATAAACAAAACAAAAATGAAGTAACAATACCATCCACTCATTTTATAAAAATCAATATTTTTCTTGTAAACATTATCAAAAAACAAAATAACATTATTGAAATAAAATAACATTACTTAAAGTATGACACTAGGTAAACACCATTAAAAAAAATATAAAGAAACACTATTTAAAAATATC
>APFE031638858.1:43239-126414 GCA_000404065.3 Pinus taeda | reverse complement strand
TATGTCATTAATAATAATATTATTATTTTAAATGAATTTGTAATTTTGTTAATTCTTATGATTTTCTTTTGGTATTTTTTCATCTTGAGATGTATTCAACAAAGTAAATGTTTATGAATTGATGCCCATATGCATTTACTATCCTTTTCTTTTATATGGCTATATTAGAATGCATTTAAAATATAAATTTTGGGAAAAAATTATGATCTTGATTTAAATAAAAAAATAAAACAAAATTAAATTTAAAATCATATAAATAACATTGTAGAGCTCAAAATATTTCTTTAATATTTAATAATAAATACAAAAATAACATAGATAAACTCAAAGATCGTCTTAAATGTTCTTGGAACTTCAACTCTGCCTTCGAGGGAGTCAAGTTGTTGGGGCTACTATCAAAATTGTTGGAGGAAAGCAACAACTACCCTTCATTGTAATCACCTCGAAACGATTAGAGGTATCTCTTGCTGCAGTTGAACCTCCCCAAAAGATCTGTTGCTCTTGCAGTGTGGGCATTCTTCAGTTAGGTCCTAGGGATTGGCCGATTCGTCTGCTCATTGTACATCAAGGGAAGCTAAGTGTTGGGATCAGTGGACTAGGGTTGAGTGAATATGTTCATACAATGGGTAGAGTGAGGAGAGGGATAGGACCGTGAGGGCAGGGGGTGGAACATAGAGGGGAAGCTACGACATTGGAGGGAGAAGGTGGTCAAGAAGCATATCTAGATGAGGTGGTGGCCCGCAACCCAGATCAGTTTCAGAGTTGTGTATTTCTTCCTCGCCCCTTTGATACCTTGGAATCAAAACTACGATAAGTTACCACACTCCTGGAACAATTAGGTCAGAACCATCATGACACAATGAAATCATAAATTTCATGAACAATTTGTAGCACAATCAATGGAATATGCAAGATTGGTTGGCTTCACTCCGGCAAGGCCAAAGATAACTAGATGAGCATATGGAACAAATGGAAGTGTGTCTCGCTCATGTAGAATTTCATGTTCATGAGGAACTTAGGCTTCAATATCCTCTAGATAACGATCATGATTCTCCTCTTTCTCATTGATGAATGTTGGTTGTGTCTTTATCTTAGGGGTATTTTAGGAATACTAGTCTTTCCTCTTCTCGGTTGTAAGAAAATTTTGGCATTTTCTAATTAGATTTTGTGTTTTTATTTTGGATAACAAATCCGATAGGAGTGAGGCCAGAAGAAAAATGATTTTTTTTCAAGCACGGTGTCATATTTTGACGAATTAATAGAAGCTTTTAATCGACAAAAAAATATTAATAAACTCAAAGATATACTCTTGGTGATGATAGCGACAATTATTAACATCCATTAAGACCTATATGGTCCATGTGACCTTAAGACGATGAGAGATAAATCAAAATTCTTTAACATTTTATTTCTATTCTCAAAAGAAATAAGAAAAAAGTTCCTACCTCACCCTAGTTTTATTGAGTTAAAAGGTCAAGAAGGTTCACAGTGTGACATATATTTTCAAAATTAAATCAAACGTAACTATAACATGGAATATCTAAGAGAAAATTATTTTCATATTCAACTTTCTTAGGATCATCCCATGATATTTTGGGAGTTGACCAACTCAAGCTTCATTATGAACCTCATGAAAATTTCGCAATCCTCATTTCCTTCTTCTTCCTTTTTTTTGTAAATTGAATTCTATTAATTCCAAAAAAGCATATTACATCAAAATATCAGATACATTAGAGTAAATTTATTGCATTATTAGTTTCAAATACCAAGATGATTAACAGGTTTTTCTTTTTTCCGCTTTCTCCTACCAACATCAATCCACCCTACAGGCAAACTGCCACAACTAATGACAATGTTGTTTCCTCATTTTTTGAGAAACTACCATAGCAACTAGTTTAGTTGAATTTGATAGTTCTTTCTGACTATATAAATGATTAGTCTCATGGTTACGTTTTTCCCCACAAATTACAAGCATCATTATAGCTAAATTTCTATCTTTCTTCTATTCCGAAGGATCTTCCTTTATTGAGGGTTTTGTTGGTGCTACTGGGTGATGACCTGGATCCATAGAGGTTGAGTTTTCAGAAGATGTATTTTGTTCTTCGGAGTTGTTCTTCTTTTATCCTGCATAGTTATTAGAAGCTATTGTTTCCTCTGGGTCTCTCCATCCACGATTACTTCTTTTCGGCTCTTGGTTGAAAAATGCCCCTTCTAAAGAGGGACATGCATTATGAAGGTGACTAGGTTGTTGGAAAATTATACACTTGAAAGTAGTGTTTTCATAGTCCAATGGTTAGGTATACTGCTTACCCTCCCAGTTGAGGATGATTTTATATGGAAAACCTTCATAGAGGTCCACTTCGCCACATATGCAGTTGAAACTTACAAAACCTTTTACCAATATTTTGCTATCTACTTTGATGATGCATCCTATAGTGTTGCCAATATCTTCTAGGATATCTGGCTAGATCCATTGAAGAGGAAATTTTGTGAGCCTAACCTAAACAGGTACAGGTAGGGACTTCATCGTAAGAGAATTAAACTTTGAAAACCACAATTGGATGGAAAGGCCAATCCTAGCGCAAAACCACAGTCCCTAGTCAATTTGTTTTTCCATTCTTTAAGATATTTGAATAAAACCACCAAAATCCTTGAGAGAAAAATAAAAAATCTATATTTTGGGACCAATTCTACCGAACCCAATCCCAAAGGGTAAATTTTGAAGGCCAAAAGCCATTAAAATGACATATAATAACTTGCATTTTAAAATTTCTTGTCCTTATCTTAATAATGGTATCATTCACCTCTAGCATTGGGGTATCTAAAGAATGTTAAACTACAAAAGCCTATCCTAAGAGCTCTATGGGTGTCTGAGAACTAGGATCTGTCTTTAGGGAATCATTTACATACATGGGCTTTGAATCACAAGATGCCCTACCACCCTTGGCACCTCCTTTCAAAGTTGCAACTAAAAAGATATTGTCATCCATCTTTATGGCATGATCTTTGAGTTCTCTTTCCATCTTCAGTTTCCTCCCATCGTAAAGGAGCCTCATCCGTCCCACGAAGATACCTAGCAACTTTTGAATGTTGTCAACAAGTGAATCTATAACATTTTTTTCTTTGACCTTGATATAAAGAGACTCTCGAGATAAGGACCTAACAAAATTGGAAATTTTTGAAGATCCAAGTCCCCAAAATCTTGCTTAACCAATTCCTTTTTAGCATTGAAGCACCATGGGGGGGTCATAACAACCCAAGGTAACCCAACTAGATGGAAACTTGTGTTAAACACTTTGTAGGCTTTACCATTCCCCTTGTGCAATTCGAAATTCGAAATTTTAGCAAACACGTTTCTAACATCCTTGTCACACACACATTTCTTTCTATACCCATTTGTTCCCTCATGCTTTGGGGTCCCCCGAAAACTAAATATTGATGGGACATTGCAATCTACTGCAACTTCTCCACTGTCTACATTGGAAATATCCATGGGATCCATGTCTAGCAAGTAGCTGTAGACAATCAAAATAGAACTGGGAACCTTTTTTGGTATGAAAATTATCATGTTAAACACTTTGCAGACATTCCCAACCCACCAGTCTAGAACTTGGTTAGACATTTTGAAAAACACATTGTTGGAAGACTTCCTGTACTCTTGTTCGACACTCTCAAATGCCCTTGTATAGTCTAAGGTGTTAGAGAAAATGTAACTAGGTTCAGTCTTCATAGATGTAATTTTGATATTTGTACGTATTGAAGAAAAGAGAAACTATTTTTTTATTATTTTTCAATGAGTTTCTTACTCATTGAAAATAGGTTAAGAAAATTTTGAAGTGCTTCTAGAGAGTCAAAGTCAAAATGTAATTATGAAAAGACCCTTTGAGGGAATGTTACATCATGTAAGTCATCATACAAAGGAAATAACTCCAAGCATGGTCAAATCCTCTCCTAGCACCAACAAAGTCTATAAGCAATAAAAGCGATGAATAAATGTGAAATATAAAGGAACAGTCAAGTCGGCCTAGAACACTGTCAAGTCGGCCTAATGGATAGTCATGTTGGCTTGAGAGAGGAGGAATAGACCTTTATTTATAGAGGTTGTCCACTCCTCATTTGAACACGCTTACACTCTGAAATCTGCATACAAGAGAAGGATAAAAAAAGATGAAGACAAGGGAAAAAAAATCTATTAGGGGATTGAAGATAGGAGGAAGGACAACGAAGGTATAGGTCTGCTTTCTAGGGTATCAATAGCCACACATGAAAAAAGATAAGGTACATTTTGCAGCCAGAAAAATAGTGAAGTGACAAAGGTATATAGCTTATAGTTCGGGCTAGTACTTAGGCCAAAAGGGGCCTCATACTCGAGCCTTGAAGGTAGCCCTACAAACAAAAAAGAAAATATTGTCTTTAGGGCATACACACAGTCACACGTGTGAAGGAGTAAGGGCTGCCTGTGGCTACAATAGAATTAAGGTGCAGATCCTTATATCTCCCTGTTTTTGGGTGCAATCTAGTCCTAGAAGGTCTCTCTCTCCAGTGACAAAAATAGGAAAAGAAGATGAGGAAAAGGAGGACTGTTACAAAGTTTTGTTCAAACATGCAACCAGAAAACTTCACAGGTTTTACAACAGTCAAGGGAAACAACATGAAAAGTCTCACTTGAATTTTTAAGATCTACACGGTATCTCAAAGGAAACAAAGAAGGTCCTCCTTATAGCGAAGTAAAGGAGCCCTAATATTCTAGGGTTTCCTAACCTAGGAGACAAAGTGTTGGAAGAAAAAGTGTTGTAAGAAGTGCTAAATGATGTGTCGGAAGTGAGAGTGCAGAAGGAGGAAGGATTTAACTCATGCTTGGAGGAGATCTTAGTCAAGGGTCTAGGGTTTGGCAGTTGTTCAAATAAGAAGCTTCAGTAAGAGAAATCTTACAAAGGGTTTCCCACTCAAAAGTGGAGAGGGTTTGTCCCTCACAGAGATCGAGATTTTGTGTTCTTGTTATTTTGTTTTGGTAGTAGTTTGATGAAGCACAAACATATACACTAATAAGAAGAATAAGAGGTATAAGCTAACTAAGAAAAAATAAGAAGACTTCAAAAATTGTTATCAAGTATCAGAGAATCATCACAACACTACTTTTCCCTAGATTCTCTAACATGGTATCAGAGGGAAGGTGACACATCAAGGAAAGGGAAACTCAAGAACACTCAAGCATTTACGAAGTTGAAGCATCAAGCCTAGAAGTCTCAACCACTTCAAGGACAAGAAGGGTTTACAATCCATCATTCATGAAGGAGGGCTACAGAGCTAGAAGAAGAGCCTTATATAAAGGCACCTACAAAGAAGAGCATATATACATCAAGCTACAAGTCTTCAAGCACACCTCATCACTAGGAAAATCCATTTGGAGAAAATAACTTGAAGGACATCAAGATCCAGGGAAGAAAAGACATCAAGCTTTCAAGGAGGAACCAAATCCATCAAATCTCAAAATCTATCAAGTAAGTGCATGTCACCTTCTTAATATACATCGATATCTTTTTGCAAGGAAATTAATAAGTTGGTAGGTACCAATAACTTTCTTGCATGGAAGAATAGGATTGATCTACTTCTCAAGGAGAATGAGCTCCTATAATATGTCAAGGGGAACATCATTGTCCCTGCTAAGGAATAGACTCAAGCCTTAGCCAAGTAGAATAAGGATGAGACAAGAGCTCAAAGGATTATGATAGAATTAATCAAGGACTCTCTTATTCCCTATGTCTCCAAGTTTGAGACATCAAAAGAAATTTATGATAAGCTAGTAGAGCTATTCACGGTATCCACCACCAGAGAAGTATTATCTCTGAGGACTTTATTATATAGGATGAAGATAACAAAGGAAGGAATATCTCCCTACATCATGAAAATAGTTGAGATGAGAGATCAACTTCAAGAGCTAGGGGAAGTCATGTCTGAGAGTGAGATGAAAACTATTCTACTCAATGCTCTACCTGAGGAGTGGGGAAACTTCACATCAAGCATTTATGCCAAGAAGGAAGCAACCAGTCTCAGTGATATGTGGTCTCTATGCAAAACATAGGAGACTAGACTTAAGGTGAAAGAAGATGTGGGATCAAAGGAGCAAGCATTTGCTACCATGGCCAAAAGAAAGGGTAAATTTGGAAACTTTGGTCCACGAAGAAAAAAAAACAAAGACATGTCCAAGATCCAATGTTTTGGATGCCAAGAATATGGACACTATAGAAGGAATTATCCCAAGCTTAAGAAGGAAAACAACAAGAAGAGAAAGAGAGAAGAATCTCATAAATCAAGAGGTGGAAGAGGAAGGAAAGAAGAAAAAGAAGGAAGATCCTCTGGATCTCTACTATGACTAGGTCAAACTCTTTTCTTCTAGACTTCTTTCAAAGTTTTGAGTAGAATAGGAGCATGTAGTAATAAATTAAATTGCATGGCTAGAATTATCCTCTAGAATCTAGCAACATGATGTACATGGAGTTATATACACTCATGTAGATGTAGCATTTATGAGTAGAACAAAAATGCATAAGTAGGAAAATATTCTAGAATATTGCTCAAAGATATTCATGTAGAAGGAGCATACCTTGATTAGGACCTCATATATGATTGAAGAAAACTTGATCATGATAAGAATGTTAGAAGACCTAAATCATCAAAGGTAGGAAACATTTGCAAGGCGAGGATCTTTAAAAATCCTATGATGGAATATTCAAGAGAAGGTTCATGAACCATGGAAGATGTCTCATTGGGAATCCCACTCATGGGATTCAAGAAAAGGGATGATATATAGACAGTCTAAGATGAAGCAAGTAGGGCTACTCCAAAGAATGATCAAGGAGGACCAAGATGAGGTATGTATGCATCAAAGTTTAAGTCATGCCATCATTTGTATATGATTGAGTCATGGGTATAGTTATATAACATGATCAAGCATGAAAGGATCTCTTTCATCAATAACATGCTTGAAGGCATGTACCACAATGCAATGAAGGTCAACAAAAGAACATGCTCATATAAGGAGCATAAATATTTCTCACTAAGAAGCAATAAGAAATGATGAAAAGTCCAGAAAGCAAGGGATCAAGGGATGCTTCCACAAGAAGCATTACGTGGTTGAATGATCTATCTAGGAAGAAGAAAATGGAGAAAGAGATCAAACATGTGAAGAACACCATGAGCACCGAGAATCACTATCTGACAAAATTCCTTGAAAGATATCTCTCGAAATAAGGAAGGATAACTATAATGAAGGAACAAATGACCCTTAACCCCTATGAAGTCCTTGGAGATATAAAAGGTGCAGATAACTGACTCTATTCTATGAAGATTTTGTGATGAAGAATCCATCCAACACGAGGAAAAACAATGTTGAAGAAATATTAGGATGAAGTCATGATGGGATACCAGGTCAAAGCATATACCTAGCTAGTATGATGGAGCATCCATGAGGAGAGCATTCCGAAGCATGGGCAAGATGACAAAAGAGTAGCCAAGATGACTAGAAGAACCTAATAGTCACTTTACATGAAGCAATAACATGACTAACCAAGAAGGAAAGTGATGGATGGATGGTGCCTCACTGAGAAGAATTTTGATTGAAAAATTCATGACATCAAGAAAGGAAGGAGATCATACAGCTGAAGGACAGTCCCACAAAGAATAAGTTATTGATGAAGGAAAGAGTCCCCAGTTAAGAGGGAGATCTGACAAGTCCTTGATCAAGAGGGAGTTTTGAATCACCCGTGATTACAAAGTAGTGACCATTGTCTTTTCCATGTCATGGGTCATATAGGACTAACAACCATTAATCTAGATGAAGGCCATGAATGGAAATGTAGACACAAGATAGATACAACATTCTTGTCTTCACTTGGGAAAAAAATTGTGAGGATTAGGTAATCGTCTGGCATCCAATGCTCTTTGAGGATGTGTAGGGAATCCAAAACAAGAGTAGGAAAGAGGACCGATATTCTTTGAGGGCTGGGAACCCAAGATAAGAATAGTCCTAGAAGGTCATACTCGAGAACACCCAGGTGGGTATGCATCTTGAGAGACAATGATGAAGGTGTCTATAAATCATTGGTCTTATCAGCATTGTGGCTCATGGTCTTGTAAAGAGATGGAGATGTTAGTCAAGGCCTTGCACTATGAAAATGATGATGAATATGATGCTATAATAGATGGATTGCTAATCTGGTTTCTCTTATGTGAATTCTTCAAGATTGAAAATTGCCAAAAACCTTGTAATATTGTATAAATAATTCCCTAGTTAAGAGGAAGTGTTGGAGAAAATGTAACTAGATGTGGTCTTCATAAATATAATTTTGATATTTGTACTTATTAAAGAAAAGAGATTATTTTTGTATTATTTGTCAATGAGTTTCTTGCTCATTGAAAATAGGTTAAGAAAATTTTGAAGTGCTTCTAGAGAGTCAAAGTCAAAATGTAATTATTAAAAGACACTTTGAGGGCATGTTACATCATGTATGTCATCATACAAGGTCAAGGAAATAACTCCAAGCATGGTCAAATCCTCCCCTAGCACTAATGAAGTATACAAGCAGCAAAAACACTGAATAAATTGTTAGAAACTTATATATTACGGAGCAATGGAACACATAAAATATTGTAGAAATATAAACACAGAAAAAAATGCATAAAACAAGAGAGACATAGATATACGTGGTTCACCTAGTTTGGGCTACGTCCACGAAGAAATAGCCAGTCCTTCTTTTATTATATTATCCAGCAAACTAAAGAGATACAACCTATAGCAGATCCGTTGTAACACCCTCTTCGCTCTCAATCTCCTCTCTCTTCCTCACTCAGAATACAGATATACATAGACACAATACAATTCCCTCATATATAGTGAGGGGTTGCCTTCTATGGCAAAAAACCCTAAATTAAACATAACTTCTACCGTCAGATCATTCGCCTAATGAACAACCCAGATTGACTAGAAATTACTAGACTTTTACAAGGCAATTTTACATCTATTTTTTAGCTTCGGGGGCACTGCCCCTGAACCCCCGCCAGGGGACCACTGGCCCACGAACCCCATAGCCATGGGGGATTTACGCCCTTGGACCCCCGCATGGGGCAACAAGTCCCCCCCCCACACCCCACCGCGTGGAGGGTTGTATAGTCTTCCTGGGCTATACATCCAGCTGAAACCTTTCAATGCAGAAGATAATCAGGCTCCACACCCAACAATCTCCCACTTGGAGGCTGATTATAGCAACTCCATCGCTGCTTCATTTGCTAGACAATGACTCCACTTTGGACTTGCCTATTTCTCATCTTCTCCATCATACTTGAAGACCAATTGAAACTAAGCAGATTCTCAGTTTCTCCCTTGTTACAACTTTTGTTAACATATCTACAAGATTCTGGCTAGTGTGTATCTTTTCTAGCTTCAACTGTCCATCTTCCAATGTTGACCGTATGAAATTGTACTTGAGCTATATATATTTAGTCTTGGAATTAAATGCATAGTTATTTGCAAGATGTATGGCACTTTGGCTGTCACTATATAACCTGCCCAACTCCTGCTTCTTACCTAATTCATCCAGAAACCTTTGTAACCAAATCATTTATTTACTAGCCTCTGCAGCAACAACATACTCTTCTTCTGTCGCTGAAAGTGCAAAAACACTTCGGATTTTTGAAACCCAACTGACAACTGTTCCACCTACAGTAAATACATATCATGTAGTGCTCCTCCTATTATCTCTATCACCTACCATATCTACATCAACATATCCCTGTAGAGAAATGTTTGAACCACCAAAGCATAATGCTTGATTTGTGGTACCTCTCAAATACCTAAGAATCCACTTCACCACCATCCAATGTTCTTTTCCTGGATTGTTCATGTACCTTCTTACAACTCCCACTGTGTGTGCAATATCATGCCTTGTGCAGACCATTGCATACATTAAGCTTCCAACTGCTGATGCATATGGAACTTTAGACATATGAGCCATTTGTTCCTGAGTCTTGGGACACACCTCCTTACTTAATTTGAAATGGCTGGCCAAATGTATACTAATTGGTTTTTCACTCTGCATATTAAAACTTTTCAACACCTTTTCTATGTACTCACTTTGGGACAATGTTAATTTTCGATTCTTCCTGTCTCTAGTTATTCTCATACCAAGTATTTACTTTTCAGCACCCAAATCCTTCATTGCAAATGAGTTTCCCAATTTCCTTTTGAGAACATTTATTTCCTTCATGTTAGAACTTGCAACAATCATGCCATCTACACACAATAACAATATAATATAGCTACCATCATTTTTCCTTTTGAGATAAACACAATGATTAGAGTGACATCTAGTATAACCTTGTTCAGGCATAAACCTGTCAAATTTTAGATACCACTACCTTGGAGCCTATTTTAAGCCATACAAACTCTTCTTCAACCTGTACACCAGTTTCTCCTTCCCTTCTACCTCATATCCTTGTGGTTGCTGCATATATATCTCTTCGTCCAAATCCCCATGGAGAAAGGTTGTCTTTACATCTAACTGCTCAAGATGAAAATCTTCAACTGCTACTAGACTTAAAATAGTTATGATTAAAGTCATTTTAACAACATGAGAGAATATTTCATCAAAATAAATACCTTTCTTCTGTGCAAACCCCTTCACTACAAGTTTAGCTTTGTACCTCTGTTTTCCTCCATATTCTTCCTTCACCCTGTAAACCCATTTATTCTACAATGCTATTTTACTTGCAGGAAACTTGACTAAGTCCCAAGTCTGGTTATGTGCTAAGGAGTCCATGTCTTCTTTCATGGCTTGATCCCACTTCTTCTCAGTTTCTACCTGCACTACTTCTTCATAACATTCTGGTTCACCAGAATTAGTCAACAATACATAATATAATGAAGGAGAGTATCGTTCAAGGGGTCTACTTATCATGGTAGATCTTCTAACACCACTTTCAGTTGTTTGAAGTGCTTGTTGCTATTGTGGTTGTTGTTCTGGCTGTTGATCATTACGATTTTCAAGCACCATCACTTTTCCTATGATATCATCAAGCAATGTGTATTCTCTGTTTTGTTTTTCTTGTTTCTTTTCCTGCAACTGATTCTTATACAAGGCCTTTTCATTGAATATTACATCTTTGCTCCTAATGATTTCGTGATTTTCATAATCATATAAGTGATAACCAGAATCATTAACACCATATCCAATAAAGGTACATTTCTTTTATTTTGCCTCAATCTTTGTTCTATTTTCTTTATCATTGTGGACAAAGGCTTCACAACCAAAAGTTTTTAAAAATGAGTAGTTTACCTTTTTACATGTCCATCCCTCCTCTAGAATACCACCATCCAAGGAACTTGAAGGCCCTTTGTTTATTAGATAAACAACAGTATCTACAACATCTGCCCAAAATTGTAAAGGTAATCATGCATGCAATCTCATGCACCTTGAACACTCCATGATTGTCCTATTCATCCTTTATGACACACCATTTCTTGTGGTGTTCTTGGAACTATATTCTCTCTACGAATTCCATTGTTTGAACAGTACCTATCAAACTCTTTGCTGCAATATTCACCTCCATGATCTGATCTGAGACACTTCAACCTTTTCCTTGTCTCATTTTCAACCAAAGCTTTCCATTTCTTGAAAGTATAAAATACATCAGATTTATTTTGAATATAATAAATCCAGGTTTTTTTGGTTGCATCATTAATAAAAGTAACATAATAACAAGATCCACCAAGAGATGATACCTAAGTAGGTCCCCATACATCTTTATGCACACACTCTAATTTTTTGCTCTTCTTTTCTTTCCCAACTCTAAGGAATTTCACTCTCTTCTGTTTTCCATAAACATAATTCTCACATAATTTTAAATCAACATGCTTCAAACCTGGCAACAAATTTCTTGAGTGAAGAATCTGCATCCCCTTCTCACTCATGTGCCCAAGCTTACGATGCCACAATGTCATATCTTCTCCTGTAGAGGTTAAAGAATTAACAGAATTAGAAATACCATTGCATAAATACAATGTACCAACATTTTCTCCTTTCGCTATTACCAGGGATCCTTTAGTGACTTTCCAAGTTTTATATGTGAAAGTTGTCACGAAACCTGCACCGCCTAACTGCCTTGCTGAAATCAAATTTTTCTTTAGATCTGGAACATGCCTTACCTCCTTTAGTAGCCATTGGTTTCCATTATGCTATTTTACAAGAACCTGACCCATTCCAACAATTTTACAGGGTTTATCATCACCCAAATTGACTTGTCCAAAATCTCCTTGAACATAGTCATGAAAATATTTCTTATCGAGTGTGGCATGGAATGAGGCCCCTGAATCTACCACCTAGGAATCAGTAATATTTTCGAAAGAAATACTCAAAGCATCTTGTAACACCTCACCTGTCACATTTGCTTCATGATTTTTTTCTTGTTGTGCATCTCCTTCTTTTCCCTTCCGAGATCTACAATCTTTCTTTAGGTTTCCTTTATTCCCACATTTCCAGCACAATATCCCCAATCTAGACTTGGATCTGCCTTTTCCTGACTTACTACGATATCCAAAGCTCTTTCCTCTTTCCATTTTTCTTCCCCTAGTCTCTACAGTCAAAGCATTACCTGATGTCTCACTGGAGCTTTTCCATCGCATTTCCTCACTAAGCATTGCACCGACAACATCAACAAACTTTAAAGTACTAGATCCAGAGACAAAGTTACTAATGGCCATAACTAAGCGATTCCAACTTTCTGGCAATGAGCACAGAAATAACAAAGCCCTAACTTCATCATCAAAATTTACCCTTATAGAACTTAACTGACTTGTAACTGTATTAAAATCATTTAAATGATCAATGACAGATCCACCCTCTGACATCTTCATATTAAATAAACACTTCATAAGAAATACCTTATTTGATGCCGAGGGTTTTTCATATAGTTTGGCTAATCCCAACATTAAACCCTATGTTGTCATTTCCTTTGAAATATTAAATGCTACCGATGCCTCTAGGCACAACCGTATTGTTGCAAGTGCTTTTCTGTCGAGAATATCCCATTCTATGTTTGTCATACTCATCGACTTCTATGTCTTTCTGCTAAATGGTAGGTACATATCTCTCTGATACAGATAAGATTCCACCTGCATCTTCCACAGCTGGTAGTTTTGGCTGTTGAATTTTTTGACCCTAAACCTACCATCTTCCGCCATTTCTCCCACTGGAATGAGGAACCCTTCTCTCTTACGAGTTTATCAGCCAAATAGACCTTCGGCTCTAATACCAGTTGTTACAAAATTATATATTATGGAGCAATGGAACACATAAAATATTGCAAAAATATAAACACAGAAAAAATGAATAAAATAAGAGAGACACAGATATACGTGGTTCACCCAGCTTGGGCTACATCCACAGAGAAACATCCAGTCCTTCTTTTATTATATTATCCAGCGAACTGAAGAGATACAACCTATAGTAGATCCGCTGTAACACCCTCTTCCCTCTCAATCTCCTCTCTCTTCCTCACTCAGAATATAGATTTGCATAGACGCAATATAATTCCCTCATACATAGTGAGGGGTTGCCTTCTAGGGCAAAAAAACCTAAATTAAACATAATGTCTACCGTCAGATCATCCGCCTAATGAATGACCTAGATTGAATAGAAATTACTAGACTTTTACAAGGCAATTTTACATCTATTTTTTAGCTTCAAGGGCGCTGCCCCCAAACCCTCGCCGAGGGACCACTAGCCCTCGAACCCCTGTGAGGGGGAAAAGTCCCCCCCCGGCACCCCGCCATGTGGAGGCGTGTACAGTCTTCTTGGGGTATACATCCGGCTGAAACCTTTGAATACAAAAGATAATCAGGCTCCACACCCAACATAAATGTGAAATATAATGCAAGTGTCAAGTCGGCCTAGAAGACAGTCAAGTGAGCCAGATGGACAGTCATGTCGGCTTGAGAGAGGAGGGATGGACCTCTATTTATAGAGGCTATCCACTCCTCATTTTGACACACTTACACTTTGAAATATGCATACAAGAGAAGGATAAATAAAAGACAAAGATAATGGTAAAAGAAGTTTGTTAGGCCAACGAAGATAGGAGGAAGGACAACGAAGGCATAAGTTTACTTTCTACGACATCAACAACCACATGTGTGAAGAGATAACATACAGTTTGTGGCCAGAATAACAGTGAATTGACAGAGGTATATACCTTATAGTTTGGGCTAGTAATTAGGCCAAAAAGGTCCTCATACTCAAACGTTGAAGGCAACCCTAAAAACAAAGAAGAAAAGACCATTTTTAGGGCATACACACAGTCACAAGTGCGAAGGAGAAAGGGTTTCTGCGGATACAACAACAGTAAGGTGCAGGTCCTTATATCTCCCTGTTTTTGGGTGTAATATAGTCTTAGAAGGTTTCTCTCTCCAGCAAAGAAGAAAGGAAAATAAGTCGAGGAAAAGAAGCGTTGTTCCAAGGCTCTATTCACATGTGCAGCAAGTAAACTTCATAGGTTTGACAACATTCAAGGGTAGTAGAATGAGAAGTCTCACTTGAACGTACTTTAAGGTCTACAAGGTATCTCAGAGGAAGCAAAGAAGGCCCTCCTTATAGTGAAGTAAAGGAGCCCTAATAGTCTAGGGTTTCCTAACCTAGGAGACAAAGTGTTGGAAGACAAAGTGTTGGAAGAAGTGTCAGAAGTGAGTGTGTAGAAATAGGAAGGATTTGACTCATGCTTGGCGGAGATCTTAGTTAGGGTTCTAGGGTTTGGTAGTTGTTCAAATAAGAAGATTCAATAAGAGGAATCTTAAGAACAGTTTCCCTCTCAAGAGTGGAGAGGGTTTGTCCTTGGCAGAAAGGCAACTTTTGTGTTCTTGTTATTTTGTTTTGGTATCAGTTTGATGAAGCACACACATATACACTAGTAATAGTAAGAATAAGTATAAGCTAATTAAGAAAAAGTTAAAAGATTTAAAAAATTGTTATCAAGTCTAAGAGAACCATCACAACACAACTTTGCCCTATATTCTCTAACATAAGGCCCCCATGAAGAAACATTAGAGGAGACACTTGATATAGTTAAGAGTTATCCCTTGGTTTCACTAATGTCTACTTCTTCCGATCCCATCACCCCATCTTGGAGCCACTGGATAAGGGTTTAACCAAAAAAGCATCTTGCATGGCATGACTAATACCTACAATCATGAATACAAAGGCAACATCAGAGGATCGAGGGCCTTTCCACCATGTTGATTACCCAATAGCTTTGGTTGTCCCAATTTCTTTGGGGTCCCTTTGGCTTGAAAGCATCACCATACAACCTCAACGCCATATAAATAGAGTAAACTATGGAATCAATCATAATTTTCTTCTTAACGCTATTTAAGACAGAAAGATAGTTTTGGTTTTCGAGAGTAGGCTTGATTGCCTACTTAGAATATCATAGTTTCCTTCTTAGTCCTATATATTTATTTCGCCCACAATTTCTCCTTAAATAAGTAATAATATTTCCAATATTATCTAGATTGATCATTAAAATATTGGATATTCCACTAGGTAGTTCATCACAACATATCTACTAAAATATATTAGAAATTACTAAATCTACATTATGAGGGTTTATATTTCCATAAATTTATGGATCTATTAATTATTGTTTATTTTGTATGCATACAAATTATAATTGTGTAGAAAATAGAGAACAAATAAAACAATCACTTGTAAACCCCACAATAAAAAAATATGACCTAGGAAACCCTTTCGAGAGAAAACCTAGCTAGAAGGTGAGGCTACTCTGGTCTCTCTTTCTCTGAATGGAAATGGATGCAAGTATAAAGAATTAAGACCTGTGACCTATGGGTTGCTACAGTGCACAAACCCTCTCTTTTTTCTCTCTTCCTATCCACACTGATATATTGGAAGAAAATGCACTTGAATAGAATGAAACCCATTTTCCTCCGAATGGCTCAGTTACAACACAACTTCATGGACTACTAGTGGTAGAGTTTGACTCCATAAACTCTAAACTATAGTTACAATATTGACTGTTCTAGAGTGTTGTTCATAATGATCATAAGGATAACACCTTTTCCATGAAAAATGGTGGTTGACATGGCATCCTATCAAACCATGGTGGTGAAAATAGGAAGGTCAAATTTTGGGTGGAATAATGTTTTCATATAGACTCTAGCTAAGCGAGCTTTTATGCCTATGGAAAGGAATCTATGTGTAGAATAGCATTAGGGGGCATGAAACTTAAGAAGAAAAAATCTCCCCCCCAAAAAACACCATTTCATGCCTCATAATTCTTCTGGCATGTTTCCAACCCTAATTTTCCAATCAACAACCCATAGATAAAAATGGTCTTGTGGGATTTCTCCATCTCTTCCACTTGGAAAGCATAAAGATAAATAAAAAATAATATAATGATCCAATATACATCATAGCTCCCCATTTTGGAGTATTTTGGCCCCCAAAAGCTTCTACTGAATGATTTGAGGAAAATTTTCCTCCACCTTCTCTATGTTGTACCATTTATCTTTTCCTAGAATATATCCTTTCAACTCAATCTATTAAAGATCATGTTGTTCATGTATTTTAGTTATAGACCTATTATACTAAATTATATCTTTTGTTAATTGTTTTTGAGCATCTAGTGCCAAATATTATGGAGAAAGTAGGATGTGTTCATCTTCTTAATATATCATGGAAGGTTTATAGAGTTTTGTATGCTCTACATTCACCATTGAATCAATGAGAATGTATGGGGGTAGAATGAGTCTATAGGAGTTATCTCCCACCCTATCCAATATAATAAAGTGACCATACTGAGGGACTTGATGTAGTATCCCCTTTTTAAATAATTTTGTAATCATGTCATACTTTTTCGTAAATTTCCTCATAAAATATTAAGAAATAAATTTTCCATCAAATTTAATTAAATTAAATAAGAAAAAATTAGAGAAACCGTTTTTTATTTATATCCACACAACAAAAATAAGATTTAATAACTGTAATCTCTAGCTGAAATTTCAAACCAAAATTCCAGCCAATATTTGTTGATAAATTTTGGGGAAAGTTACACAAAATTTATTCTTGGAACCTGTTAGCAAAATTTGGCTTTTTTCCCCTTAAATGAACTTTTCCTCCTCCAAGAAATACTCCTTCACTAGTGATATTTTCCTTTTGGTTACAATTCAGACCTCCTCTTGGGAAACATTTTGATCTCCATCAAATAAATTAGTCCTCCTTAAAGATATGCATAATGTTGCAATTAGACATTTTATCTGGACTTCAGTCTTTGATCCTCCCTCTATGATGTGTGCCAATGAAGAACCTTAATTGGCTCTCCTTTATGAGTATCTAGGTTAGATATTTCACCATTGAAACTAATCACAGCCATCTAGGGTGTATAGTTCCAACACTAAAATTGCGATATCCATAATGATTTCCCATCACAAAATAATATATTAGAGCTCCAATATCAATTCATTAAAAATCATTACCATTTACTTACCCCGAAAAGTGAACTCCAATTTTCATTTATAGATTTATCCTAGAATAGTGTGGGTCATCATAATCCCATGGGTCACCAAAATACCATGGGATTTCTCTTTGTAACCATTTTTAGTTTCGTTATTCATTTCACTTTTTGATGTTTCTTTTTCTTTCCAAGTGAAAATCAATAATTAAATCGATCTTATTGGAAAGGGACATTACAATCCTCCCTTCCCAAGATTGCTTTCCCTAAATAAATCTAGAGCACATATATCAATACCAGGATCCCAATATGCCTATAGAATGCCACGACATATATTCATTATACCAACCTAACAAAATTAAACCTAGGCTAACTATCACATTCTTGTATATTGTGAAGAAATCCCATATAATGTAAACCACCCCTCTTAAAAATTCCTATATCCCAAGGCCATATTGGTAAACTCCATTTCCATTACCTAAAGACTTCATCTTCCGACATTTAAGATGAATGATAAACTATCCACAATAATTACTATCCTATCATGACAATTTGTCTTCCTTCATAGAAACATTTGAATCCCTAAGAATCCATGTTGTTGAACCAATTTTATAGAAGTTTTTGCATTTCCATTGTCAATCATATGAAAAAACGAACTTGAAGAGGAAATAGTCTTGATAACATTTTCATGTTCTATCAGTACATGCTTCTCCAACTGAGAAATGATGGAATCATCATATCTTCCTTTCCTGATGTGCTCCATATGCCTAGAAATTTTAATAAGCTCATTTCCTAACTCTTCCATAGGTATTTTTCTTTGAGGAGTAGGGGGAATAAGAACCAAATATGCCAGACTTACTCTAAAACCATCTAATGTAGAGCATGGATGTATTTTTCTTTTAATGAATGTAATGAATATTTGTGGACACTTGGAGGATGATTGATCAAAACAAAATCCCTATCTACATTTTTATTTGAAGGAAAAGTATCCTCTATGAAAGCATTGATTATGTATTTTTCATTTACATTCCTATTAGCAACAAGAGTTGCACATGTCTGAGCAATTTTTTCTTGGTTAATTTCAACTTTTGGTGTAGTAATAATTGAATTTCCTTCCCTGATCATGGTAATTTTTGGCACAACCTAGCGAACAAGCATTGTCTCTTCAATATGACTAGTAAGTCACCAACATAAGTGGAAAAATAGGCTTCAAACTAATAATATTGGAAAACAATATGTCTCACACATCATGACTAGTTTCTCACTATGCTTATTGATGGATTCTTGCAACATGAGTTTAACAGTGCCATTAGAACTCATTCTTGTAACTTTTGGAGCAAACATAATACCCATTCTTTAACCAAAGCCATTTTATTTTTATTTTGTAGTTGTTGAACTAGAGCTACAAATTTATCTATGCCATATAACCAAAACCACATATGGAGTAGCTACAATGTGTCTTATATAAAATTTCTCCTAAAGGATAAAGTTGCTGATATGTCAATGTTGTTGTTAATAGTAGTGCAAGTGCATTGACATGTATTGTAATGGAACAAGCATTAACGAGTAAAAATACTAAACTTTTGGCCTCCTATGAACCATGTAATTTCAACTCAATTTGAATATTTTACTCCTCTACTCCTTGAAAATCCAAATATAGCATCATGTTTATATTTCCAACTAAGTTTTCCTTAACATGATTGATATGAGTTTCCCCCATAACCTCCTCAAATGACAACCATATAAGCTCAATATATTTTCTAATCCATCCATTTACCACTCCATAAGCAAAAACTGCCAATATTGGAGCTAGATGCCATCATTTGGGCATGAGCTTGCTGACAACTTCAATTTCTAGCACTTCATGAATATGAAGTAACCATGGCAAGAAAAATTCCCTACTTTTTGAATCATCTATGTCTTACTTTGACTAGTAGGTGCTCATGACCATGTTTCCTTCTCCAATACATACAATATATTTAAAGAGGAATAGGAATGGTTTATTGCAAGTTGATATATAAATAGGCATTGTGATGTTATCAAAATATTCTACCTTGTTCATTTTGTTCCTGGCCTTGAATCTGCATTCAATTTTATGAAGTTCACGTGGAGGAATAATCTTTGGAAAATCTTGGACACCATAGCACATGAATATCGAAAATACTAACTATCTCTCATGATCATAGGAAATTGAATGCTATAGAAAATTAATAGGTTCAATATTCATTGCTTTAACAAGAAGATTTAGGCTATCCACTGAATTATGTTGAGGAATGAAAAGATAAATAGTTTCCAAGTGATGCAGAGATACATATTGACATAAAATCAACAACTCGACTGCACCCCCTCTCATGCACAATCCTCTTGATACCTCCCCTATTTGGACTAAATTAAAGCCATGTTTCCATTAAAAAATTTCAACCTAATAAATGTACATTACTCAATGCAATATCCACGATAAAAAAACTTCAACTACATCAATGATATCTAAGAATTTCAAAATTGACAACTTATTATCATCAACATAGACATGCTAATTACAATGCCTAGTCATGACCATAAAAGCATTATCTATCGCAACAGTGCCTAGAAATGACTATCAAAATCTTATCTATCCCAACAACATAGGAAAAGATTGAAAACAAAACAAAACAAATATCTAATGTTTTTGATTTTTAATCTTAGTTGAATCATTATGTTCCATCATCACTCTATTTATAGTATTTGCTACATATTTTATGGACTCTTCCTAAGATAGGAACATGAATTTAAGATTGTAACACATAGTATCCAAATATATAACATCAACACTAATAAATTCATAGATGGAAAGTTCAAGCTTCATATGATGAAAATACCTCATGTGTAACACTGCTCCTTGACCCGTCGATTGTATATAGTATGTAAATGTAGAACTAGACTGGTGAGTCAGAATGTATGCCAAAAGGTAGGTTTTATGTTTCGGGGCTAGTATGCCCATGTATACAGTTTGTATATTTGTAGGATATAAGGCCTAGCGATGTAATTATGTTACCTATATTAATAAAAATAAACTAGCTACATATCCAGAAGATGTAAACAAGAATTGGGGGTTGAGTCTCCATGGATAGGTAAGTTAAAGGGGCTTATATAATTTAATAATCATACAAAAAGTTCCCATTCCTATAACCAAAGTTTATTAATACTTGGGTCAATCCCATGTGACAAAAGGAGGAAATTCACATAGAAATGAGTGTATTATCTTTGTGAAGGGGTGAAGTATAAAGGATTACTAAGATGTGGAGTAGTATGGATGAATATTTTGAATTATTATGGAAATACATCCACGGAAACTTGGGGACTGTAGTAGAGTTAGTGGCTTGGAAGGGTACCTGGAAGGCCTGCGAGGGCCTTGAAACTACTGGAAGCCACAATATTTCTAGTTGGAGGCTACCAAGCTTATTTGTGTGATGCCCGAAAGGGTAATTAGAAGTTCTGTGTGGGTAGTGGACTCTTGTAAGACACATGACTGCTCGTTGGAGGTTATCAAGATTGGTACCTTGGCCTACAATGGTTCGTACTAGGTATATACCATTTTTTGGCATAAGTTGATCTTAAAATAATTTTTTTGCATCATTTTCTAATTTCAACACTAAGTTATTAGTTACGTTTGAAGCTGTGACTCCCTAACATTCATTTCCTGCACCCACAAGTACATTTGCTACATCCTAAACCATTATGGTTGCAAATTCATTTGGATATGACATGTTGTAACTTCTTACATGGTAGGACCACTATGTTTATTTTTTTTATTTTTACCACTATCACCATTGCAAAATCTATCATTTTCGTCATTAGATTGATGATCATTGATTATTTTTTAGAATTAAATTATCATGTGCTAAGTCTTGTCAAGTATGTTTCGCTCTTAATTCATCATCATTCTATAAAGTGACTATGATTTTTGATTCGTTGATCCTTATTCACATCACATGGCTGAGATCATCTATTGAGTCAATCGGAGGGGGGTTTTGTCACTATCATCCTTGGTACTTCATGTCCATAAGATTAAAATTATATGCATAAGTTAGGGGTTGTAGAAAGAAATAATGTTATTATCAGGTGAATAAACGATACAAGTCCAGCTTCTCTAAAATCTATTATACAAGAAATACTTCCAAAGTTCCTCTAAAGGGTATTGTTGAAAAGCCTCCGATGGTGGACCACTCCTGTAAAAACCTCAATAAGATTTCATGAGAAGTTTTTCATGATCAACTAGATGGGCCTTTAAGTTATTATCTAACATTCCTCATTCAAATACACATTAAGCAACTAAGATTTAAGACTATCATGAATTGTTTTACCCATGGGCTAAACTTGAATAATGAGTTATGTTCTTAGAAAATATAAAATAATCTCGTACCACCCAACTTCCTTACACTTTAAGACTTGATAATGAGAAATATACATTATTTAAAATCTCATGAGAGGTATATATATAAAAAATCTTCACATGAAGAAAGAAAATACAATAAAAGGAAGTATCAGGAAGTACAATGAAAAATCATCAGGGCATTGAACAACCCTACTGGTAGCGAGGCTATACTTGTATGATACCAAGGAAAACTTGTCAAAGTATTGAATAGGCATGCTAGCACCGGGGCTATCCTGGGTAAGAGAGATGATGAACACACATTGGAACACATATAACTCACTCCAAGCATAGGTCTTGGATCACATCCTAAAAAAATTGTCATTAAATTTAAAGGTAGGAATAATAAACCTCATATCTTGGCTTTCAGAGAATGGCTTTAAGTCCCTTCAAGTATTATCCTTTGATGTTTTATATTTCAGAAAATAAAGAGGTTTTCATGGAAGTGGGGACCTTTAGGGTAGGTGATTTACTTTTCCCATATAAGGCGGCTCATTTTATACACTTGGATAATGGTAAGACTTTGAGAGATAAAGACAGAGATAACAGGTTCATCCTATGAATATATCCATTTGTCATACTTTTTTCCCTATTTATATCCTGTTTTCATCCATATTTAATGCCATGGATCTCAATGTGATTATGTCACTTTTATTTATAATGAGGTTATTGAGGTGACAAGTTACTGACTTAGGCTATTCATGACATGTTTTGTATAAATTTTGATGGCAAGGAAACTATTTAGTTTGGGGGAAGGAAGTATTGCTACAATCCATGGCATGGTAAAAATGAATCTTACATCAGTTTAGCGTTACTCTCTCATTCATTTTGTAGCAGTTGTAGTAATTTTATTTTTGTAGCAAACAAATTGTTAGATATCCATGGAAGCATATATTTTAGCCTTCACCCTCTTCTAAAGCTTCAACAACCATGTTACAATGATTGCAATTATTCCATTGGCGATGCTACCCCTCAAATGTTTTTAATTTGCAGGGGTTGTTACAAGATGACTAGCAGTATGTATTTATTGGAATCCTTTTTCATACATTAATGCTCTATTTTAGAATTAGATTTCCTTTACTAGCGTGGCTAGCAAAAAGTGTGGTAAAAATTAGCTTGAAACTTTTTAATTTGTTGAAAATTTAGAAGATAATGGTAACAGACTATTGTGAGCTTGGAATTCCATTTTTTCTCATCTTTTCTGTATTTTTTAAATCGATTTTAGCCCTCATCTCTTACCAACCCACTGGTCTACGTCACTCTGTAAGGAAGATTCAATTCTTCCTCAGCATTTTTATAAGTCCTATTTACTTACAACATTTATTTCAGTACCTTGCAAGAATTTTCTTCATAGTGTATTATGTCTTCCCTATTTTTTTCCATACACTTTTTGGGCCCAAGCCTATTACCAATCAGCCATTTAAGATTGTGGCTTCCATCATGACATTGTTGGAGTCATGGCTGGAGGTAAGGATCAACAAGTCAAATTTGGTGAGGTGGTATCCAAGTCAACAATTGTCCATTAGCTTTTTCCTCATGAAATCCTACAAAATAGGGTCCAATGATCCCTTTAAAAAGCCAAAACCATGACAGATGTTAGAAAACTAAGAGAGGTTTTCCAAGATGGGTCCACTTTGGACACAAACATTTTTTTTTTGAAATATTAATTCTCATTTTTTCGAGGTATGGTTTTGAAGACAATTACTAAAATAGGATTGCAAAATCCTTAAAAACAACCTTTCAAATATCCTTTTGAATATTTCAAACCATAACACCCTTTAGAAAACCAAGAGAGTTTTTATAAATGAGTCCTTTTTTGGAAAAAGCGTCTTTCAATTTCATAAAATTCATTCACAATTGTCTACAAAACATGCCTAAAATTATTGTGTGGTATAGGAAAAACAAATATTTTTTAACTCACCATTTTTATAGAAAAAAGTTCATAAGTCCATTGTCAGTGAATTTCTTCAAAAAAAAATTATTGGTAACTTAAAGCGCTAATACCCCCAATGTCGAAAATTTCCCTGTTTATTACAAACAAAATGCTGACACTGAGAGTGTCAACGTTTTTCTGAAAAAAAAAAAAAAAAGTTTATTGTGATAACAGGGGATGTGGACGAGGATGGGTGAAACAACATCTACTTAGACACCTCCCCAACGATGATGCCAAAAAGTGGTGAGCCATAGTATTGCACCAAGAATTTTTCAACTCACAAGGGCTCCTCAACTGAAATGATCAACCCGGGGTTTGTATAAACTTCGAGGTGACAGTGCTATATGGAGAGCAAATAGGATTCCACTCATGCCACCATCAGTTATGACATTAAATCCAAAAGTGTTGAGAGACCCTTCCTCCTATTAAATTAGGATGGAAGCATAATAAACATACAATTGGAAATTTATTCAAGTTATGAAAATAGAAATTCCATTGACTCAACTTGTAAAACCCTAACTAATCATTTCATGAAAGGACAAAGGTTAACCTACTTGCACAAATATAGTTATGTTATATTGCATAATTCATCAAAATACCTCATCTATTTGTAGGAATTAAACTAATATAACTTTCATAATTCATCAAAATACCAATAGAAATTGCATGTACCGTCTACCTAGTTCAGACATTCTCATAAATCATTAACCTACTTGCATAATAAAGAAACTAACTCTAGTCTATTTTTACAGTGAAGAAAAGGAAGGTTTGAAGTGGCCTAGGAGCTTTCCATGATCACAATATCACAATTAGGGGTCCTTATGCATCTATGCTAAGCCAAAGTTGCATTGGGGGTCAAAAATGTTGAAGGAGAATGCTGCTATAGGTTTGTTACAGACAATTGTTACAGGAGACCTGTAATGCTACATGAGGGCATCTTAGTGGTTTTTGAAGCAGAGAACATTACCTTAATGGTATGGAGAGGTGGATATTAGCTGAATAAAATGAAGGGAGGTTGATTTGAGCCCGTAGACAATCTCATGACCTCTCAGAGGCTTGCCTTGCACTAGGATGAGTGCTCTCGGTGACCTAGGAAGAATGGCTTATAAACAAGGTATTGGGACAAAGTTTGGAAGTGGAAGGAGAATATGGGAGAACTTAGGATGGAAGTGGTGAATGTGCCATTCCATGCAAGTCAACCAACCTTGCAATTAATCACATGCATGCATCCATTTATCATTAACAAAATGAAAGAACTTATGATGGCAAACATGAGTTAAATTTAAATAACATCTAACTCATGTAATTGCACTGATCTAATCACTTAACTAACTTCTAGGCTAAAAAAGAAAATATAAAACATGACTACTAACACAAAGAGATTTCCAAGAAGTCATAAACACAATCTTTTTGGATTGTGGTTATGAATCCTTCCACTCATTCTCGCATAAGAGAAGTGTTGTAGTGGTTGCAACCATAGAATTTTGTAGGTTAATTCCTAATGAAATGCAAGAAAATATGAACTTCTTGGTATCAAGATGAAACATAAGTACGAGAAGAGGGACCAAAGCCTTTGGGTTGGGCCCAAACCCAAGGGTCTCATCCTTCTGTAACTAACTCAGATGCAACTTAAAATCCAACTTCTCATTATCAAAAAGTGCAAGTCTAATACATCACATGAAAGTTGGAAATAACAATGTTAAGCTTGGAGCTTAATATCTACAACTAGCTAAAAAAAAACTTCGAATCCTAATGAGCTATTCTTCTAGTTTATTTCTACAAAAGGGTAGTTGAAGCAACTCCCTTGAAAGTAGGAATGATTCCCTCCTTGATCTCAAAACAGTAGATCTTGTATTTCTTGATCTTCACCTGGACTAGGAGTCACCTAGTTTCCAATGAAATCCAATTGGTGATAGAGGATATGGTGATCCCAAGTCGAGGTTAGGGAGTTAAGGAGGTGAACAAACCCCCTAGAGTCTCTCCTAGCTTTCTCCATTAAACCCCTACATAGTAATAGCCTAAAAAATGTTTTATTTTCCTGCAATTAAACCACATTAGGACACATACTATGAGAAAAACCTTTTACTCCTCTTACTAAGCATAATATACTGAGAAATGTGAATTAATGCGAGAGATTGATAGTTTTCAGGCTAGAGGATGGCATATTAATATTCAAAATGTACCTATTGATGGGATCATCACTAGCATATTCCCATTAGTATTATTAGTCTAGCCCCATATTGTTATTTTTATGCCCATGTATCCCACATGTTCTTATTTCTATGCCCCATAGAACCCCCCTATTGTTATTGTTGTGCTCTTACATTATTATTGTTCTGTAGGCTTTGATTATATTGTGACCCCTCAGACTCTTATATATACCAAGGCATTCTTATCAATTGAATCATCCAAGAATCATTAATTTATGTAATGTAAAGGAGTTTTCCCCCTTAAAGAGGATATTTTTTAATTTGTTGATCTATATTTTCAGTGAGTTAGTTTCATAACATTTGGTATCATAGCTTTGGATTCTAGGGTTTCACTTCTTCAAAGAGGCTCTATAATTCAATCTCAAACATGTGACCTAGGGAAAATCATCATAACTTTCTCTTTGAGCATCAAATTTGAATTTTGTAAAAAGTGACTGAAATTACATGAACTCTAGATTCCGGTGTATTGTTTTCATGGCCGAAGGTTGAAATAGAGACATGTGGCACTCTATACAGTTTCACTCTACTGAGTCAGTCCATAATGAGGTCATCTTAGGAGATCTGACATAACTCTATATTGAAGAATCCAATAATGGTTTGACCTGTGGCATTGGAAACAATATTCATACGAATACCACAACAACAAAGTTCCTACCTTCAAGATCGAAATTATAAAGTTACAACCATTTCAAGATCAAACTCCTAAAAGTAAGAAAATGGTGTATATTTTTCTTTAAATTTGTAGAACTTTTTGTTTGAAAAATCAATTTGATGTGATTTGAAGGGCATATTGAAGCATATGTATAAATATTAGGCTCTAAAATGTCTCCGAACAAGAGAATTCTACACCCATTAAGCCCTCAGAAATCTACTATGACACATGAAGAGGAAGAATTGCAACATGATATATCAAAATTATGGGACCAAGTGCAACAAATTTCGCTCTCACAAAAATGAACCAAAGATGAAATGGATGGTTTTAAAGGTGACATCGATGTTTTAGAAGGTGACATGAATGGTTTGAAAGTAGACATGGAAGGTTTGAAGCAAGATTTGAGAAAGTTGTTAGAAGAAAGGATTCACAATGGCGACAAGGTAATCCATGAAAATCATGATATGGACACAATTAATATGAATTATAATTTTAGAGACTCCAACGTGGAGTTTAATAACTACCACATCCCAAAGATAGATATGAGGATGCTTTATGGCAAGGATCCATTAACATCGATACTACAGATGGAGCAATATTTTGATCTAAATAATGTGCAACACACACAAACGATACACATTGCATATTTATAATTAGAACCCAATCGATTTGTATGGTATCGATGGATTTTTTCTCGTAAACCACTTGTCACTTGGTCAATCTTTATGGAGGAATTGATATCACATTATGAGGATACAAAGAGAAACAACTTCTTTAGCCTAATGATAAATCTCAAACAAAAGGGTTCAATGGTGGAGGGCATTGAGGACTTCCTAAAATTGAATATTAGGGTAACTGATATTCTATAGGAGCATAGGATTAATGTATTCATAGGAAATTTAAAGGATAACATCCAACATGAGGTTCACTTTTGCGAACTTGATTCATTGGAGAAAGCATTCAGGGTGCCAGAAAATTTGAAGCAAAATTATGTCAAAAAGGAAGTCTACCACTCACAACTATAAAGATGGAATTGTTGTTGCTGCTATACTTCCATAACCTACAAGGTTGATTCTACACTGATTAGAGGAAAAAATAGTAAAAGCACTTTGTTACAGTTGTAATATAAAATACGTAAAGGTAATAAGTGTGCCGAGAAGAAATTATTCTACATAGAATGTGAAGACAAGGAAGAAAAGGAACATGAAACATCAAAAGAGGAGGATATACACTAGGAACGAACCCAAAAAAAAAGAAGAAATGAATCCGACCATATATTGCAATGCATTGGCATGAATTACCACTCCTCTAACTCTCAATATAGTAGGATATATCAAGAAGAAAAAGGTAATAGTGCTGATTGATTCAAGTAGTACTCATAATTTTATTCATTGTAAGATAGCCAAAGAATTGAATTGCTTCCTATATCGAGCCATGAGTGTCAAGTAATTGTTGCAAATGGAGGAACTATAAATTACTCTAGAAAGTGCCATAATATCAAGCTAACCATGGGGGAATATGTATTGAATAGTCCAATGCTTTCCATTCCAATGGGTGGTGTCTATGTTGTACTAGGAGTCCAATGGTTACATTATTTAGGGAAAATAACTTTTAATTTTCAAGAACTTTTCTTCAATTTTTTTAGGAAGGAAATGGATTTGAATTAAGGGGTATCATAGGGATGCTAGGAAATATAATAAGATCTAATGGAATGAAAAAGCTTTTGAAGAAAGAACAACAAGGCGTAGCGACACAATTATTCTCACTAGAGGTTTAAAAATCAAAATCATCTATTTCTCCATATCTCCAAAAAGACTTGGACAATCATTCCAAGGTATTTAACACTCTAAAATGTCTGCCACCTATCCGTGATCGTGATAATGCTATTCACTTGATTCCAGGAAGTGTTCCTCCAAATGTATAACCTTACAGATACCCCTATGCCTAAAAGAGTGAAATCGAATGTATGGTTGGATAAATGCTATAAGTTCGTATAATTCAACCTAGTCAAAGTTCTTTCTTTGCTTCAGTAGTATTGGTGCACAAAAAGGATGGATCATGGCATATGTGTTTGGATTATAAGGAGCTGAACAAGGTCATTGTTAAAGATAAATTTCCCATTTATGTCATTGACGAATTATTGGATGAATTACATGGAGCAATTTACTTCACAAAGATGGATATTCATTCAGGATATCATCAAATTAGAATGGATATTGAATACATTTGAAAAAAACATGCATAACTCATGAAGGTCATTATGAATTTTTGGTCATGCCTTTTAGCCTTAGTAATGCACCTTCCACATTTCAATGTTTGATGAATTCCATTTTCAAACCCTTCCTTAGAAAATTTGTCTTAGTATTTTTTGATGATATATTAATCTATAGAAAGTCTTCGAAGGATCATGTTCAACATGTTGACATGATTCTCAAACTATTGGAGGAGAAACAATTATATGCAAAAAGCTCCAAATTTTTCTTTGAAGTACAACAGGTGGAATATCTGGGTCATATTGTATCTCATGAAGGTGTGAAGGTAGACCCTAGAAAAATTAAAGCCATTAAGGAATGGAAAATCCCACATCCATAAAGCATCTGAGAGGATTTCTTGGGTTGATAGGGTATTATTGCAAGTTTGTTAAGGATTATGGGTGAATAGGAGCACCTCTAACAACATTATTGAAGAAAGATGTATTTTCATGGACTTCAAAAGCAACAAAGAGCTTTGAACATCTTAAAGAGGCAATGTGCCAAGCACCAGTCTTAGCTACATTTGTCTTGACAAAAACCTTTATTGTGGAATGTAATGCCTTAGGAAATGGAATTATTGTTGTTTTGATGCAAGAAGGAAGAACCATTGCTTTTGAAAGTTGTCTAATCAAAAGAGAGCATTTACACAAACCTATTTATGAGAAGAAAATGTTTGCAATACAATATGCACTAAAGCGATGGAGACCTTACCTAATGGGAAGACACTTCAAGGTAAAAATAGATCATGATAGTATTAAATACTTTTTAGAACAAACATTGTCTTCAGAAGAGAATCAAAATATGGGTCACAAAGATGTTGGGTTATGACTTTGAAATCATCTACAAAAAAAGGGAAGCAAAATGTTGTTGCGGAGGCACTCTCAAGAATGAATGAGGATGTGGAAGCATTGCTTTGTGCCATTTCTATTATCCAACATGACTGGATAACCAAAATAAGGGATGAATGGAAGAATGACGAAGAGGTGTGGGCACTCATCCAAAATTTTAAGCAATATCCTAGTACATATGATACATTTAGCTGGAAAAACGAATCATTATGGTACAAAGATCGCTTATATATTTGTAAAAGTTCCCAACTCAAGAAAAGATTCTTTTGGAGTTACACACCTCCTCCTTAGGAGGGCACTCAAGATTTTTAAAAACTTACCATGGGCTCAAGAAGGATTTTTTTTGGGATGACCTGCAATCTAATATTCAAACGTTTGTGGTAGAATGTTTTGTTTACCAACAAAATAAAGTTGAGACAATTAATACCCTAGGTCTATTACAACCTTTAGCCATTCCAAGTCAGCATATGGAGGAGTTGTCAATGGAATTTATCATAGGTTTACCAAAGTTCGAATGAAATAGTTTCATCATGGTGGTAGTTGATAGACTTACCAAGTATGCACACTTTTGTGCATTTTCTCATCCTTTTAAAGCCAATACAATGGCTATTGCATTTATGGAAATAGTTCAAAAGCTACATGGAAACCCAAAGATTATTGTAAGTGACAGAGATCACATTTTAACTAGAAATTTTTGGACAGAATTATTTTCTCGTCTTGGTACTCAACTAGCTCGTAACTCATCTTATCATTTTCAATATGATGAGAAAATTGAGGTAATGAACAAATGATTGGAACAATGTCTTTGTTGCTTTGTATCGGAAAAACTAACAGAATGGGTTAAGTGGTTACCTGTAGTGGAATGGTGGTATAACAATTCCTTCCATACTACATAAAAAATGATCCCATTTATGGAACTTTATGGATATCACCCACCATACATCACATCATCTTTAAGAGAAAATTCTAAGGTTCAAGCAATGGAAGATCACATCGAGCATCAACAACAAGTTCTCCAACTCTTAAAGGATAACCTCACTCTAGTGCAAAATCAAATGAAATAATAGGCAAATTAGCATCACAATGAAAGAAGTTTTGATGTAGTTGAATCAGTATTTTTAAGGCTATAACTATGCAAGAAAATATCCCTCAAGCAAGCTAAGAAGGATATTAAATTATGACCCAAGTACTATGGTCCTTACAAGGGGTTGAAAAAGGTTGGTACTATGAAATACAAATTGGATATGGTTGCATCTTCCTGAGTACACCCAATTTTCCATGTTTTATGCTTAAAGAAGGTTATAATTGACAAGCTCCCAGTTCAAATAGTGTTGCCAAAACTCGATGAAGGAGGAAAAATCATATTTGAGCCTGACACAGCCACAGAAACAAAGACTCAACAACTATGGAATCAATTAATTTCAAATTATCTCATTAAGTAGAATAACTTATGTGTTGAGGATTCCACATGGGAGGAAAACACTTTTTTGAAGGAGAGGGGCATGTTAGTGTTGAAATGTGGCAACAAGAATATTCCAATTTAATGAGAAATATTTTGGTGGAAATCACATTGTAATATTTTTGTCAACGCGTTTCGAACCAACGAGTGTAGTTCATCATCAGGACAAGTTGAAGAACTAGATCATGGCCACAAGTTAAATATGGAGAGTAGATCTTCAACGGCTATATTTGAGTAGGAAAGAACTATATTGGACCGAGCGATTTGACTGAGAAATGGCTAAATTTGACTAGTCAACTCTAATGGAATGAGGGAGAGGAAAAGGTATTAATGTTATTGTTATATTCATTACCAACATTTGAATAAAATTAAGAAAATTAATAAAATAGTTGTTACTATTATAATTAAATAAATAAAAAGTTAGTAAATTAACATGGGTGGTTTATTTATTTATTTTTACACCACCAAAAATTATAATCACTTAAACAAACATTACTCATTAATAGCCTAAAAATAGCTAATATGGAGTACTAATTAAATGAATCTGTATTTTATGAAATCAAAAACATTACATTAACAATATAGTATGGAAAGATATGTAAATATATGCATTTTGAATTTAATGTAAATATATAATAAATAGTCAATAAGTTATTATTCAAGATAGTTTCTTTTATTATTAATATCATAGACAGAAATTGTAAGAAATAACTCACAAGATCCTCACCTATTAATAGACCTATAAAAACAAAATCAATGATAATGGTATATTAATATATATATATATATATATATATATATATATATATATATATATAATAGTACAAAATCAACCTAAAATCATTAATATAATATGGAATAAAATGTAAATATATACTTTTCAAATTACATATATAAATAAATAGTTACTTAGTTATTATACAAATTAGTTCTTGTAAGAATTAACGCATAGAACTGTAACCTATTAAAATACCTTAGATAGAGAAAAAAAGAAGAAGAAGAAAGAAAGAAAGAAGAAGAGATAATATAATAATATATATATATATATATATATATATATATATATATATATTAATATATATATATATATATATATGGAGGGAGTGAAGGAAAATAGAGAGACGAGAAGGAAAAAAGGACAAAATGATCAAACAAGGCAAGGAGGGGGGAAAACAAGGAAACCAGGTAGGGGATCGGGGGGAGGGAAGGAAAAATGGGGAAGCGGCTAGGAGGAGAGGGTAGGGATCTAGCAACTACTAATTTTCCTGTCACCATATCTATTGAGGTTTCTTGGCCTTTTTTCGATTTCTATGGCTTCCCTAAATTTCCGGTGATGGAAATGCACCACCTTGGCAATAACACGTGTCTCCTCAATGCATACATGGTGCTTCATCTTCAATGCATGTTCAGCCAGGGTAGAAGACCGAGCTCTCCTATGATTTATATCAGCTGAGTGCTCATTAATCCTTTGATTAATAGAGCGACCAGTCTCACCAACATATGGGTTCCCACAGGGACATGGAATAACATAGACACCTTTCATGTCCTTGTGGTCAACCAGGTCTTTAAACGATCTAAGGGAGCTATGGATGGTGTTAAGGGGTGTAAAGGTGGAGGGAATATTATGCTTCCTGAGAATTATAGCAAGCTTATCAGTCGTCCCCTAGATTTAAGTGATTATAATTTTTGCTGGAGTGAAAAAAAACCCTCCATGTTAATTTACTAACTTTTTATTTATTTAATTGTAATAGTAACAACTATTTGATTAATTTTCTTAATTTTATTCAAATGTTGGTAATGAATATAACAATAACATTAATACCTTTTCCTCCCCCTTGGTCCAGTGGAGTTGACCAGTCAAATTTAGTCGTTTCTCAGTTAAATTGCTCGGTCCAATATAGTTATTTCCTAGTCAAATATAGCCATTGAAGATCTGCTCTCCCTATTTAACCTATAGCCATGATCTAGTTCTTCAACTTGTCCTGATGATGAACCACACTTGTTGGTTTGAAATGTGTCAACAAAATTATTATAATGCGATTTCCACCTAAATATTTCTCATTAAACTTGATATGGATCATAGAAGCTTAAATTCAACAAAAGAATATTCCAATTTAATTTTTCCTTGAATTAAATTGTGAATTAAAAATTGAATTTAGTCTTAATAGCTACTCGAAAATAATTAATTAAGTTATTTTGACTTAATTAGTTGGAGAAATTCAAGTTAGAAGTCTTTTTGAAGTCATGCAAGAGTTATCCTTAAATTAAGGACATAAGCCTTAAATTAAGGAGATAAGGCTGAGTTATATTTGAGTTGTAATTAGTTAAGTCAGTTTACAAAGTTGAATCCAGTTAAATTAGTTCCAAACTATTTGAGGAACTAATAGAGAGTTAATAGTTAGTTCTTGCATGCATGCACTCAACTAGTGTACTCCAGTTAACTGAAGATTCCCTCATCAAAAACTCATGCATGTCTGTTCTGAGAAAGACCCTGTTGAGATTAAAGTCAAGGACAATGTACTATCAGTTGCATGTGTTTTCTTATAAATAAAACTCATGCATGCAGAAGGAATAATTCCTTGAGGATTGCACAGTTTTGATAGTGTGTGAGATGAGGAGATCATCCACTTGGTAAATCGAGCTTTTCCACTTGGTTGAAGGAGATCATCCAAGAGGAACAACGAAAGGAAATAAGAGCTTAAAGGGCAGAGAAGAAGGCTTGAGAGAAGTTTTGATTGCCTATGAGCATGTGTGAGGATTGTACTGAGAACTAGCTAGCTGTAAGAGCTAACGCTTTGTATGATTCCTATGTATTTCCACCTTGTATGATAATACAGATAGTGGGGGTTTTAGTTGAGGCTTTCACCAAAGTATTTTCATGTGTATTGTGCATTTATTCTTCCTCTTCTGGTTATATTGTTCAACTCGATCTTTAAGCTTATGCAGATTGATAGTAGAAGTAGGTTATAGTATTTTTCTTTGGTTATATTACATTATCGGGATAACCTATAGGCAGATTTTCTACATAGGTCTTAGAGTGAGATTTGTAAAGAAATTTTTAGAAGGTATTAGAGCCAAGTTTATTAGAGCTATGAACAACATACAAAGAAGAGAATTCGATGTTTTAAGTTCAGGGTTGCATATGCAATCGAATTCATATCATACTTCAAGGTTGGCCAATGGTGTTCTATGGCTTGAGACTCGAGTACGCCTTGGAAGGTAGTTTGAATTACATAGGATGGAAAGATCACATGGAGGTTGTATTAGAAGACAATGGCTTGAAGGATTTCATTGATCGAGAAATACCAAAGCTAGCTTCAACAAATGCACAAGAGTTGGCTAAGTGGAAGAAGTGTGTGGCGAAGGCAAGACAGATCATCCTTGAGGGAGTTCGAGACCATATTGTCTCGAGTCTCCATGGGAAGGATACTCCATTTTCAATGTGGAAGACATTGAAGGACCTCTACTAGAACAGTGGCGACTAGAGGAAATTGGCACTCAAGGAGAAGCTTTGAAGAATCAAGATGGAGAAGGGCGATACTATTTCCACATATCTAAACAAGCTCACCACCTACAGAGATGATCTTAACAGTGTGGGAATAACTACTGCCGATGATGATATGGTGAACCTCACTCTCCTTAGCCTTCCAAAGAGTTAGAATAGCTACTAGGACTCTATGAATGGAAGCGAAAAACTGCCAGATTGGGATTGACTGTGGTCGGATCTCATATAGGAGGAGATCAGGAGGAGCACACAAGATGGTTCTTCATCCAAGGATGATGATGAATAAAATCTGGCCATATCAAGTAAGGCAAGGAAAGGGAAGGGGAAGGCTTCCCATTCCAAATCAAATTCTTCTCATGGAGGGAAGAAGGGTGACAAGTCTAAAGTGAAATGCTTTAATTTTCATGAGATGGGACATTATGTGATTAATTACCCATCTAATAATTCCAAGAAGGGATCCTCGGAAGGATCGAAAGGTGAGGCATTAGCCTCTCAGTTCGAAATGGACTTTACCCTCATCGCATGCATGGTATTATCAATGATGGGTTGTGTTTGGTATCTTGACTATGGAGCCTCATTCCACATGATCGGTGATAAAAGTTTATTTAGTTCCTTGGAGGAGAAAGACCTCAAGATGCACATAGATATGGGTGATGATAGAAGGTATAGTGTTTCAGGAATGCGCACGGTTGCTTTTTAGAGGGAGTGTGGAGCTCCTCTCACCTTGACAAATGTGATGTATGTGCCTGGACTAAAGAAGAACTTAGTATCAGTCGCAATGTTGGAGGAAAAAGGATACAATCTTGTCTTCAGTAGAGGAAAGGCATTCCTAAGAAACATAGCCATGGGTTAGATCAAGAGGATAGGGATTCGGGTGAAGAATCTCTATAAACTAGAGGTAGATGATTGTGCAACATTGAGTATGAAAGCATAATTGTTGCAAAGCCAAGACATTAGTGAGTTGTGGCACAGGTGGTTGGGCCATTTGCATCATGGGGCTTTGAAGATAATGCAGCAGATATCTACAGGACTTCCCAAAGGTAAAATTAAGCAAGTTGACACATGTAAAGGTTGTACCTTGGGAAAGTACACCAAGTCTTCCTTTCATGATCGAGACAGTCGAGTAGAGGCTATCTTAGAGTGAGCTCACACTGATGTGTGTGGGCCATTCTCGATGGCATCCACAATGAAGAAAAGGTATTTTGTGATTTTCATTGATGATTATTTTTGTAAATTCTGGATTTATTTCATGTAGAATAAGGACCAAACCTTCACAAAGTTTTATGAGTTCAAATCTTTGGTTAAAAAGAATCAGGGAAGAATATCAAGGCCTTGAGAAATGACAACAGTGGAGAATATATCTCTCAAGAGTTTAAGGACTTCTGTGCAGTGGAAGGAATTAAACGAGAGTTGACAGCACCTCATAACCCACAACAAAATTGGGTGGCTGAGAGGAAGAATAGAATTATGGTAGGGCCAACATGGGTAATGTTGTATGACCAAGGCCCACCACTTCACTTGTGCGCTGAGGCATGCAACACAATGGTCTATTTGCTGAATAGAAGCCCACATCACATACTTGGGATGAAGACACCAGAGGAAGCTTGTCCAGTAAGAGACTAGATGTGGGTCACTTTAGGATCTTTAGCTCATTGGTATATTTCCATGTGACAAACGATGCACGGAAGAAGCTTGAGCCAACATTAGAGTTGGGGATACTTGTGGGGTACACTGATACACCTCACAATTATTAAGTCTACTTGCCTACTAGTCAGAGGACAGTGGTTCACAGAGATCTCAAGTTTGATGAGAAAAAGGCCATGCGAGTTTCCTTTCAGAGG
Organism: Pinus taeda; assembly: GCA_000404065.3. Taxonomy (NCBI): domain Eukaryota; kingdom Viridiplantae; phylum Streptophyta; class Pinopsida; order Pinales; family Pinaceae; genus Pinus; species Pinus taeda. The sequence continues at coordinate 89,792 of APFE031638858.1, read as the reverse complement.
GAGCTCCAACTACAGGCTATGGAGGAACTATTGGTTCCTAAGGAGGAGGAGCTTTGGACTGATGCAGAGCAGCCCCATGCAGAGGTTCTATAAGTGGAGACATCCACTCAAGAAGAGTCTTCCAGATATAGATAAAAGACACAAGAGAAGCTGACATATTGTTAATAAATGTGAGAGAGAATGTGGGAGCACCATCTTCTCTGCATAGATAGCGGAGGTCACCTGAGAGGTACATTGGATACATGGCCCGTGTTGGGGAATGTGTTGAGACTGAGCCATCTTCCCTTGAAGAAGCAGTGAACGAACTGATTTGGGTTGATGCTATGGTGGATGAGCATGACTCCATAGTTTGTAACAGTGTTTGGGACGAGGTTCCGAGACTGGAAAATAAGTCAGTTGTGAGTTCTCGTTGGCTTTACAAGGTAAAGAAAGTTGTTGATGATGGGAGGATCATGTTGCTGCAATATATTTCAACAAAGGAGCAAGATGTTGACATTTTGACAGAGGCCTTGTCAAAGTGTAAATTCGACTTCCATAGAGATAGGATCGGGGTGGTAGATAATCCCTTTGTTATTGAGAGGGAGTGTTGAAATGTGGCAACAAGAATATTCCAATATAATTTGTTCTTGAATTAAATTGTGAATTAAAAATCGAATTTAGTCTTAACACCTACTTGGAAATAATTAATTAAGTTATTTTGACTTAACTATTTGGAGAAATTCAAGTTAGAAGTGTTTCTGAAGTCATGCAAGAGTTATCCTTAAATTAAGGACATAGGCCTTAAATTAAGGAGATAACGTTGGGTTATATTTGAGTTGTAATTAGTTTATTAAATTTACTATGTTAAGTCCAGTTAAATTAGTTCCAAATAGTTTGTGGAAGTAATAGAGAGTTAATAGTCAGTTGATGCATGCATGCACTCAACTAGTGTACTCGAGTTAACTGAAGATACCCTCATAAAAAATTCATGCATGTCTATTCTGAGAAAGACCCAGTTGAGACTAAGGTCAAGGATAATGTACTTTCAGTTGCATGTGTTTTCTTATAGAGAAAACTCATGCATGCAGAAGGAATAATTCCTCGAGGATTGCGTAATTCTGACAGTGTGTGAGATTAGGAGATCATCCACTTGATAAATCGAGTTTTTCGACTTGGTTGAAGGAGATCATCCTAGAGGAACAATGCAAGGAAATAGGAGCTTAGAGGGCAGAGAGGAAGGCTTGAGAGAAGCTTTGATTTCCTGTGAGCATCTATGAGGATTTTACTAAGAGCTACCTAGCTGTGAGAGCTAAGGCTTTGTATGATTCCTATATATTTCCACCTTTCATGATAATACAGATAGTGGGGTTTCTAGTTGAGGCTTTCCCCAAAGTATTTTCATGTTTATTGTGCATTGATTCTTCTTCTTTTGGTTATATTGTTCAGCTTGATCTTTAAGCTTCTGCAAATTAATAGTAGAAGTAGGTTATAGTATTTTGCTTTGGTTATATTGCATTATTGGGTTAACCTACAACCATAATTTCTACATAGGTCTCAGAGCAAGATTTGTAGGGAATTTGAAGAATTTCTACAGTAAGGTCCCTATAATACTACTACATTCCCCTTATTGTTATTTTTTTGTGTAGCCCCCTATTATTGTTGTGCCCATGTATCCCCCCTATTGTTATTATTGTGCCCCATAAAAGCCCACTATTGTTACTATTGTGCCCTTACATTATTATTGATTTGTAAGCTCTAATTATATTGTGACCCCTTTGACCCCTATATATACCAAGGAGGATTTAACTTTTGTATCATCCAAGAATTGTTCATTTATGTAATGTAAAGTAGGTTTCCCCCTCAAAGAGGATAATTTCTAAGTCATTGATCTATCTTTTCTACTATTTTGTGTGTTGGTTACATAACAGACTATTGTCTAAAACTATTAACATTTTTCCCATTATTTTATTTTATGTTCCAAATTGTATCATATTTTTTTGATTTTTCTTGCATTCTATTTTTTATTTTTTAGATGCATTAGCTAATTGCTTTGTTTCAACTAGCATTCTACAAAGCGCTGTAAAAATCATTATTCATTTAACCTCATAAGAAGAGTGGTGGAAATTGTTATGAAGTAGAGTTGTAGAAATTTATTATAAAAAAAAAAGTTCATAAATTAAAGTCTATGAAATCATCAACGAAACAAAAGGAGTACAAAGTCGTCAAACTGGTAAGCACATCCTATTTTTACACTTTTTGTGCTTTGTTTTTTTCTCTTTTGCAAAACATTTATTTTGAATGTGTTTCAACTTGAATCATATTTTCCTAATTTTTTGTGCTTCGTTTTTTCCCTGTCTGTATACATATCTTATTTTATGTGTATTTAAGATACATGCAGTTGGTTGGATTAACAATATGTTTTCTTTATTTATGTGTTTCATTAAGATACATGGAATTCGTTTGATTAACAATCTACTTGCATAAAGTAAGAAACAACAATTTAGTGACTTATGTTATAGACCTAATAGAATAAATACAAGGGAAGAAAGAATATATTTGGAATGCATAAAATTATGTACATGAAACTATATCATTAGCAGTCGAAGAGAGTCTAGGAAAGGTATAATAATTCTTGGTTCCTGATCAACTAAAAAGTATAAAAAAATGATAATACTACGACACCAAATGTTTGTCCATGATTGTTTGAATATGTCTAAGTCATATAGAAGAATTATTGTTTTCCTAGAATTTAGTTTGGCTCCATAGCTGATGGGACAAAATTAATGAAAGGAAAAATGGCATAAACCTAAAACTATTGTATGAAAAAGAAACCTTCTTTTGAAATAATTGAATTATTTTATTACCTATAAAAAAGATAAATAATCATTTATGAGGAGTTGTTAAATTATTTACAAAAAAATATTATTTATAACTTATAGCCAAGGGTTGGGGTCTATATTTGTCTTTTGTGCATCAAAGTATCTTCATTTCTCTCCATGTAATGCAAAGAGGAATTCTACGATAAGATAAGTCGTTGTGCTAAAATCTAAATTTTTGGGTTGCTTTCCTAACATAATTATAAATTAAATATTTCCTTTTGGGTCCACCTTGTGCAGGGCAGTGTAACTTACCCTTATATTTGTGTACTTACACACATGTCTTTGTTCTACACATGATTTAGCTAAAGTGATAAGTCTTCGCGGTTCGACAATATTGTGAGGTATAAAACAGGTGGAAGGCATGTGGAAATGTATGGCATATGTGAAGAAAAATGGGCTTGCTTGCTATAAATGCTTTCTTTTTTACTACTCTTAGATAGTTTTATGATCGTTGATACTACTAATTCATAAATATACATAGCCATGAATAATTTAAAGGAAAAACAAAGCATGCCATAGGTCATAATCAAATTATGCATAAAAAATTATAGTTATATGTGTATCTAAAAATGCTTGGAAAGGCCAATTCTAGGCTAGGTACTATTAGAGCCTAGATTGACCTCAGGCTGAAGGGAGGCAATCCTAGGATAACCACAAACCACGCTTAACCTGGTAGCTAGCCCTACCAGGTCAGGAGAGGACTCTCTCCTTGTCAATCTCAGTGGAGATGACTCAATCAAATATAGATTTTAGGCTAGGTATAGTAGCTCGGAGGATTTGATAGGATTTGTTTTGGGTTGAAAACAACAAGAGAAAGGGCGATTGGACTATGGAATCGATGTCAGTTTCTGCCGGCAAACCTGGGGCAAATTAAGTGCCATGTTCAGCCAAGTGAAGATTGTAAATGTGAGAAGTATGAGGGAGAAAGCCCGATGCCCTGCATGCATCAGACAAAGGATGAATTTGCAATAGCAAGTTTAGATGAAAGAGAATCATGAGGTTGCTCCACAGAGCATCTAACCAGGGATGAATTCTGCTAAGACAACCATTACGACTAATAGTAAAATCATCATGAAAGGAGCATAATTATGGATGAATTCATAACTTATCACTTAGATAATGCTTTAACAAGGCAGAAAAAACATAATGTGTAAATAAATTATAAGAAAAACATACTAAACATCAACATCGTGATGAATCCCATATCTAAAGGGCAGAAAACTGCTTTTTTAAAATGATATTGAGGAATTTTTTTGACACAAATCCAAAACATCCTTTCTGCTGCAAAAATCAAACCTCTACACTATGAAATTCATAAAATATATACATTTTCTCATCCCTATACTAAGGGAATTTAGCTCAACCATCTTCTTCAAAATAGAATCAGTTACATTAAACTTGGACCGAATTTATGAAAATAGGTGTTGAATATGAACTCGTATCTCCTAAACCATAGCACTTGTTACAAAAATGAAAGAGGTTTTTGTAGATAAGGTCATGTTGGAGAAAAAATTCTCTCAAATTTTGGAAATTAATTTCCCGTTGCTCGCAATTTGTGCCACAAAATCATTAAAAATTTAAATCTATGAAAATGAGCTGTAAAGATCTAGCCACATATCCAAATTCACGACACCTGTGAATAAATTGAAAGAGATTTTTCTTATATGGCTCACGATTAACAAAAAACTCCTTTTGTTTTTCAAAATTACTTTCCATCTATTGAAAAATGGCACCGCACTAAAATGACTAAAACAGTAAAAAATATGAAAAATTTGCTTTGTTTTAATGTAGGCTCTAATATCACTGCATATATCCCACATAATAGCACCTATGCATAAACTGAACGAGGTTTTTTTTATTTGGTAAGTGATGGAGAAAAACCTTTTCACTTTTGAAAAATTCCTTACCATTATTTCAGAAACTGATCTTGTACTAAACCTGTCATTGTGGGTAGCAACTGACCTCAAAACATGCATAACTAAGAACCAATCATTCATTTCAATCATATCTTATGATCCAAAAACTGGTTACAGGAGTGTGATATACCATTGGAAAGAATTTTTTGATCTTCTTCTGATGGACACATTTGTGACATGTTTTGTGTTGAATATCATGTGCAAAACATATAACCAAACCAAACCTAGTAAGAGCTCATGTTGATCCCTGGTGATAGGCTGCGAAGACTGGCACTAAGATCGGCCTTATTGGGGATGGTAGCTCCTTGGAGGTGTCAAGAACACTGTAGACCAAGTGCATCATCCATTGGGAAATACGGTCAAACAACTACAAACTCAAAACAACTCATACTAATCCAAACATACACATACTGCAACTTGTACATAACAAATATCGGAAACTGAAATGCTACCTTTGACATCTTATTTATTTACAAATCTATGCTACTTTCCTACAAAACCAATAGATCAAGTGATGTTGTAATGCCATATCAACCAATCAAGTAACTATGACAATGATGTTGTTTTTTTATAGTGTTTGAACCAGAAGATAGTTGGAAATCCTACCAGTAGTATATACCCATAGTACCTCTAGCTTTGTAAAAGGCAACCTGGTTTTTCTTTAAACTTAAAAATATATTCCATATATGCTGCTATGGGAATAGAAACCAGATTCTATCTGCTGCCCCAACTCATTAACATATGCTCTTGGCTGGAGATTGTCACATCCTCGTTGTAAATCATAACATCCTTCAATCCAACCATCCAAGGGAAGCCTTATCTTTTCTTCTTTCGGAGGAGGGAGAATTTCAAAGAATTGTTTAGGGTCTTGGAATTCATGTGATTTAATTTGAACATCTAATAATTCAATTTCATTTTCCAATCTTTCAACGACTAAGCCAAGGAAACAATATTTATTCTCAGGTGTGAGTCAGCTAGATTTCAAGCTAAGAAACAACGATGTTAAAAAAATCTGATCAATCTGAAATTTTGCTATCTCATCCCTTAAAATCAATAAAATTTCACTAGATAACAGATTTGCCACATACCTTGTCATCGTTAATTACCATCAACGTTCTGAAAACTAGATTCTTTGGCAGTGAACTCAAAGCTCAGGATCTTGAACATTGGAGTCTTCAGGTAGATGATTTCAGCCTTCATATGTGTCTCGCTATTGTCCACCATCAACAATCAGATCTGCAACTTCAATGATCTTTCCTAGAGAATACGTGACACCTCTTCCCCAGTGGAGTCACCACTATGTTAGAGCCTAGATTGACCTCAGGTTGAAGGGAGGAAATCCTAGGATAACCACAAACCACGCTTAACCTGGTAGCTAGCCTTAATAGGTTAGGAGAGGGCTCTCTCCTTGTCAATCTCAGTGGAGATGACTGAATCAAATATAGATTTTAGGCTAGGTATAGTAGCTTAGAGGATTTGATTGGATTTTTTTTGGGTCGAAAATAGCAAGAGAAAGGGTGATTGGACTATGGAAGTGATGTTAGTTTTTGCCAACAAACCTGGGGAAAATTAAGTGCCATGTCCAGCCATGTGAAGATCGTAAATGTGAGAAGTATGAGGGAGAAATCCCGTTGCCCTGTAGGCATCAGATAAAGGATAAATTTGCAACATCAATTTTAGACGAAAGAGAATCACGAGGTTGCTCAGTAAAGATTCTAGCCAGGGATGAATTCTGCTAAGAAAACCATTTTAACTAACAGAAAAATCATCATGAAATGAGCATCATTATGGATGAATTCCTAACATATCACTTAGATAATGCTGTAACAAGGTAGAGAAAACATAATGTGTAAATGAATTATAGGAAAAACATACTAAACATCAGCACTGTGATGAATCCCAGATCCAAAGGGCAGAAAACTGCTTTTTTAAAATGATATTCAGGAAAAAAATTTAAACCAATCCAAGGCAACCTTTCTGTTGCAAAAATTGAACCTCTACACTATGAAATTCATCAAATATATACATTTTCTCATTCCTATTATAAGGGAATTGAGCTAAACCATCTTCTTCAAAATATTATTAGTTACATTAAACTTGGACCGAATATCTAAAAATAGGCGTTGAAGATGAACTCGTATCTCCTAAACAATAGCACCTGTTACAAAAATGAAAGAGGATTTTTTTGATGAGGTCATGTTGGAGAAAAATCTCTCTCACATTTTGGAAATTCGGTTCCAGTTGCTCGCAATATATGCCACAAAATCATCTCTAAAATAGAAAATCATTAAAAATTTAAATCTGTGAAAATGAGCTGTAAAGATCTAGTCACATATCCAAATTCACAATACCTGTGAATAAATTGAAAGATTTTTTTGTTGTATGGCTCGTGATTAACAAAAAAGTCCTTGGGTTTCTCAAAATTACTTTCGATTTGTTGTAAAATGGCACCGCACTAAAATGACTAAAACAGTAAAAAATATGAAAAATTTGCTTTGTTTTAATGTAGGCTCGAAATATCACAGCATATCTCCCACATAGCAGCACCTAGGCATAAACTAAAGGATGTTTTTGTTGTTTGGTATGTGATGGACAAAAACCTCTTTCACTTTTGAAAAAATCCTTACCATTATTTCAGAAACTGATATTGTACTAAACTTGTCATTGTGTGTAGCAACTAACCTCAAAACATGCATAACCAAGAATCAATCATTCATTTCGATCATATCTTATGATCCAAAAACTGGTTACAAGAGTGTGATATACCGTTGGAAATATTTTTCTGAGCTTCTTCTAATGGACACAATTGTGACATGTTTTGTGCTCAATATCATGTGAAAAAACATCTAACCAAACCAAACCTAGTAAGAGCTCATGTTGATCCCTGGTGACAGGCTATGAAGACTGGCACTAACAGGTACATTGTGGGTTTGCTACAGCTGATCATCACTAAATGGATTCACAGTCTAAGTTAAGAGATGAAGCCAAGTGTTTATTGAGTGTCACTAGTGGCAAGCACCATAATGGCCATTTAATGAAATCAAAATCAAATATAGAGATTCACCAAAGGCTCAGTAGTGTATCATTCAATTTCAGGAGATTGAATACAATATATGGATGCTTTGTTAGCTAGGTTTTCTAAAGCATGCACTATAGGTTTCAACAATCCATTATCTAAGTGTTTTGCTAATGAAGACTTACAAAACATAGAGTATCTAAAGCCACAACCAACGTTCTCTCTCATTTTCTCATTGTAGAGAAAACCATGAAACTCAGATAAAAAATTAGAATTTAACCAAACTAGTTAGTGGGAAGGGGTTTCATCCAATTCTTGCATTCAGGGCTAGGGAGGGATGGGCATGTGGGCCTCACACAAGACTGCACACTCACTCACCAAAATATTCCATTTTCTAATCATCCAGTTTAAGGTAATTTCAAGTAATAATTATTATATTTTTATTTGTTTTAATAATTTTCAATATTTATTAAATTTGAAGGTGAGATAAATTTAAGTTGTATTAAAACAAAGAAAAATTTCTAAAAATTGAAGCAAGGAAAGTTAAAATGACAATTTTTTAAAGGATGAGCTATACATTTGTCTATTAGTATTAGCTTAATTCTTGTTTATTTATAGTTAGAAATAAATTTGAAATGCATGAATGGCATTAACTTGGAGCTGATATCTAAAATTATTAACTATTTTTCATAATTGCATCATTACTGTATGTCTTATGCTGGTTAGACTTGGTAAGTTTTTTTTAAGTGTTAAAATTCTTGGTCCACCTTTCAATATTGTAATTACTAGGAAACAAGGATAGTAATTGATAATTAATAGGCCACCCTCTATTTCTCAAATTTATCGCTTTTATTTACCACTTTACAAGTGTTTTAGCTCTACAATTTACCAGGTCAAGGCTGTCTTCATTTCTCTATATGTATTGCAAAAAGGGATTCTACGATTAGAGAAATAATTTCATCCAAGTCTAGATATATGTGTCACTTTTCCAATACAACTATAGATTCAGTATTTTCTTTTTGGCTTACCTTGTGTAAAACAGTGGAACTTTCCCTTTTATCTCCACAGTTCCACATGTCTTTGTTCTACACAAATTTTAGTTTTGCACATGTCTTCATTCCATATAGACTTCAACTCCACACAAATTTGAGCTATAGTGATGAGTGTAATCATGTATGTTATAAATTTAAAATATTTTTAGGTAATTGGGTTAGATTTGGTAAGACTTTTCAAAGAAGAAGACTTAGGGTGCGAGCCTAAGAAATACACTATAAAACTCTCATAGTGCGACCTAAAATTTCCCATTTATTGTAAGACTTTCATGTCTCTCATTTCCCATTGGTCATGCCCTGATGTCTTACTATTAATGTGCAAGTAATTACATGAAATCGTGCAACAATGATCCAAGAGGATCCAAAAAGGTTCTACTTTCGAAGTCCTCAAACCTCAGTAAAACTAACACCAAGTCGTAGATCTCATTGAGATGCTTCCAATGACACGAATGACACCTTAATATGATTCGATGTGAGGAAATATGCTTAACATTCGAAGTTTGACACAAATAGAAAAAATATTGTGCAGGTTAGACCCACAAGGTGACATGTTGCACTCCTGCTACCACATGGTTGTCCAATCAACAAGCATAGTTGATAAGTGGGTGACGTGACATGTTGACATGACAGACACATGGATGAATGCAGAAGCATGTCATGGCATGAATATGGACCAATAAGTGGCCACCACATGGTCCAATCATGAGACACAACATGGTGCCCCACGATTGGCCACCATGTTTAGCTATTTAAAAAATTTTCTTGCAACCACCAAGGATCAAACCCTGACATTGACAGAGCAAACTCAATTGATTGACCATTATAAACACTAGTTTATTTTTTAAAACTCCAAACTATGGGTCCATGGGGTTTGATCTTAGGAACCCCCAATTGATAATATCATATTAAACCTATGCTAGCCAATACGTCAACGACCTAACATTGGTACCTCTGCCCAATGAAAAATTATATAACCTACGAAATTCAAATTTGATGCATGCCAGAACTAGAATGTGACACATGGATCATGGACGAGCCGCCAACTGTCCAGTTGAACAATGCACAAGTAGGAAAAAAATTAAGATGGATTCTTGGTATATTCCAAGGAATATTCTATAGGAATATTCCCTAGAATATTTTGATTATTGTGAGATCTTGAAGATTCCCTAGGGGACCCAGAGGTGAAAGTTACCAAACCTAGTCAAGTTTATACTCATTTTTCATGAAATTTTGCAAGGAATCCACTATTGCATTCATAATCATGATCAAAACAACATAATTTAGGTTATTCCCAACAGTGAGGTATTGTCATGTATTTTTCCATATACTTTTATTTCGTTTCGCTGAGATAAAATAGAGGCCTCTCCACTTTCAAGTTGGGCTCGAAGATGTGTAAAGGCATGCTTTTAAAGGTTAAGGCCAAAATGTGAACCTTAGCTGTGTCAGAAACATTTGACCCAACCTCACTGTGAAAGTCATTCCTTAAGATGAACTCATAATGCATTGTTTAAAATTATCAATGGTCACAAACTAACACGACTTGGGAGATGGGGAGTTCTATGTAATTTAATAGAAAGGTTCATGTCCCACTCCAGGATTGCATGTAAGTATTTATGCCTTAATAGTAAGAGAGCTTGGTGTAGTTAACAAAAAGAAAGAGACAGAAAAGTCTTATGATACAAAATAAAAAAATTGACGTCACAATGCGAGAATTTTATAGTGTGTTCCTCAAGCATGAAATGACAATTGTGTCTCTGAGTTGCTAGAAGCTTCCCGTCACGCCACGAGACTTATGTAAAGGTAAACTTTTAAAGGATAAAGCCAAAAGACATACTTTAGTTGTGCACATGTCTTTGTTTCACCAATTTTAGACTTGGTAAGATTTTTGTAAGTGACACACCTTATAAATTATATTTATTGCTTAATATATTTAACTCTACACATCCCTAGCCTATGTGAATTTGTGTCCCACACAACACTTCCTCTTCCAAATGACCACGCACAATCTTTCCTCCATACACTTCTTGTGTATAACTCCATTATCCACAACATTTTTTCTGCACAAATACTACTTCGCACTTTTATTTTTCATAATTGTCCTTGTAGATTCCACGGGACAAACTCATAATGCATCATTTTAAATTATCGATAGTCTATAGTAATAGGATTTGAGAGATGGGGATTTCTATATCATTTAACAATATGGTTCATGTCCCATCGCAAAACTGCATGTAAGAATTTACGCCCTAACAATAAGAGAGAAGAGAACAATTAATGGGAAATGAGAGATGAAAAATTTTCATGATACAAAATGGAAATATGGTGTGTTCTTCAGCTTTCTATAGTGGCTGATAAGAGCATGAGATGAGAATTGTGTATCTTAGTTGTTGGAAACTTTGTTGTCGTGTCATATGTAAAGGCAAATTTTTAAAGGTTAAGGCCAAAAGACATACTTTAGCTATGCACATGCATTTGTTCCACCAATTTTAGACTTGGTAATATTTTTGCAAGCAAGAAAAATTATAAATTATATTTAGTGCTTCAGGCATTCGGTCCATACGCTATGTTGTTTTTCTATTTTTTTTAGTTGCATGAAGTAAATAAAATATTTCTAGGCAATTCATCGTATTGTCTCATGTTTGTTTCTACAATGTAATTTTTTGCATTGTCTTACTCTTATATCATGTTTCCAAATCCTATAATTGGTTGAAAAAATAGTAACATTGTTTTGTTTTCTCATATTGAGTTTGGAAACAAAATTAGAAATCATGATATAGACTTAGGGATGCAACTATTTCCCTTATTTTATGTATTACTTATTTTTATGATTAATAATAATAATAATAATAATATTTTAAAGAACTTTTTAGTTTAATTTTTTTATTATTTTTTAATTTTAATAATTTCAGGTTTATTATAATCCATGCCTATGCCTATACCTATCTACATTTACCACTTATTTTATTTATATGTACTTAGAATATCCTAAAAAATAATATGAATTTATATTAATATGCTAATGAATGAGTGACTCGTAAATGAAAATCGCCTTTAGTATACAACTCTACTATTTACCAATCTCTGCCAATCTCTTAAGGTATGGATACCTTTAGAATGGAGTTGGAGTTGCCCTTATTAATTGTCATGAGGGAAGAGTTTTACTAAAAGATAAATGAATAAACACATTGAAGATGCTTTCTATAATCACAATAGACAAATGATATATTAAAATATTGAATACTGTAACGTGTACATTAAAACCTTTTTAAAAACATGTACTAAACAAGGTTGTTACTCATTTTATTCGTTCGTTCAAACATGGTGTGTCTTAATGTCTAGTCTTGTCCAATAATTTTAAAGATGTCCGATTTATAAATGTGCTTATGAATGTGTGTTAGTATGGACCTACTAATTTCATTCGCTGAAACTTGATGTATTCAATCTCCTGTCTCTTACAATAAAGTAAAATAAATTTTAAAAATGTTCGATCTATAAAGGTGTTTACAAAAGTGTTGTACAAGTTTGACCAAAATCTTTGTGAAAATGTGAGAATCTCTCTCCTGTTTTGATTTGAAATAAAACTGATTATATTTGGAAGACCCGGTATGAATTTGGTACATTGTTGATCCACATATACTTGATCTTCTGCAAAGTCATTTTTTTAATGGAGTTAGGTTGAATCTAGAGATAATATCATTATCAAGCATTATGTAAAGCTCACTGAAGTCTAAAGGCCGGGTGCAAAGCTATGTGGACACTCTTTGAGATAGTTTAATAATTAAATGATCTCAAAAAAGTCTAATTTCCTAATCATAGCTCTCATCCTGAACCTTTCTCAGTAAAATTTGATTTGAACCTCGATAAAAAACTAAACCCTACATAGAATGTAAGTTTAGATTTACAAACTATTACACTGAATCTTAATGAATTTTCTCTTTCAAACGGGGTGCACTTCACACTGAATTTTATCTTTCAAACGGGCTGCACTTCACAATAAGCCATACAATACATTTCGCAATGGGCTATACAATACAAAGTTGTGTGATGGGTTCTGTACCAAAGCCGAATTTCAACAGTATCCTACATCAGCAAAGCCCTGGACAGCAAAGTTTATTTTGTGGGATCTCTAATAGTGCTTAATATCAACTCTTTCGTACATATAAATATTTACTAATTATTTTGTTGAATCCTTAGTGATTAATTTCAATTATAGCGTACCTATGATATTCGCGAATTGGAACTGCTTACAGTGTCTATTCTAGGGTAAAATATTCATGAATTATTGTGTAGGATCCTTAGACAATGCTTAATTTTAACTTTAGCATACATACAAATATCAATATCCGGTTGAATGACAAATTTCAGAGAGGCCACTGAAAATTTAGACTTAAATGTTCACATTCAATTTTCAAGAAATATGGACCAATTTCAAAGCACAGGGCACTGAAAGGTTAAAAATTCAAATTCAATTTTTATGAAAATTGCAACACCGGTGTAGAGCTTTTGATAGCAACTCTCAAGTGGCGATGGGTAGTTTCTAAAACCAGCCAAAAAAAAATTATATCCACGTTACACTTTTTGAACAGATTTCCCTGAACCATCGGTGGATGTGAGAATCATATGAAATCTAGCTTAGGGCTCGAAGTTCTTATTAAATTATCATGAAATGGTGCAGGTACTAGGATATTGTTCAGTCACAACATGATACGAATACCCATCATTACAATGCTCATAACCATTGGGATTCACATGATACACACTAACTATGGGAGGTGCAGCTGCCTCTGCAGCCTTTTTCTCCTGTGTTTTCTTCTCGGCTTCCTTCTTCTCATCCTCTTGCTTTTTCTTCTCGGCCTCCTTCTTCTGATCCTTGGCAGGACCCTCGTTCTTTTTCTCTTCCTTCTTCTCTTCTTTAGCAGGACCAACACTCAGTAACTCTACTCTGAACCCCATTTTCCTTAGTTTTGTTGTGAGCCACACAGGGTCTGCATCTCCAATCACAGTTATCTTTCCCTCTTTCATGTCCACCTCAATAGAGTCCACTGAAACAGAACATTGGCAACATTAGTAACCCTAAATCATATACCTAATATATTGCAAATGGTGATAAATATTGTGGAGGAAGCAGGGACCAGAGATTCATGCCTCCAACTCCTGCAACGGCCTTCATGGCTCTTCTCTTGCTTCTCTCATCTTCCAGAATCGATTTCAACACTACTTTCTGCACGTCCAAATAATGGTTATTAACGAATATGATATTTTAACCTTCAAATCACTAACCCAACGACAACAACAAAACTGGAAGAGATTAGGAGATAATTATAATATACCTTCATTTTGATACACCTTCTGCTATTATCCCACAAGATAAAATTCAACCACCTGAAACTTCAATGACCTTTTTCCTGTATTGCAAAACTCTTGTGATGTGGGCACAACGGCTTCCATGAGCGAAATATATAGGCGCAAGATATGGCCCGTGAGTGTGTGGTAGTGCAGCTTCCTGGAAACTGTTGTGCAACTTCGAAGCTCACTTCCACGAAGAGTGCAGGATTTCGGTGGGTGCCAATTGTACTAGTACTAGCCATCGACAATGTTTTGCAGGCCTGAAATTAAAGGTATGTGGGACTTTTTGGCGGACCCACGTGTTTCAGTACTCTTAGTGCAGTCAATATTAAATCGTTGTTAACCTATACCGACATGGTGACGCCGATGAATATGCTTTCAGAGAATTGAGGTGCAGTGTACCTGAACTGCTTTATAGCACAACACGCTGTGATAGAGGAGCAGCGTGGGATAAACATCACTAGAACTGCTGCTTGCCACAGTGATAGCAGTCAAATGCAGAATCTCGGTTGTCTTTGGCGTTTAGGGCGTATTCGAGCTGTATACTGAGATGAAAAATGTGAATTGAATTATTTTTGCCGTGTAATCACAGGATTGCATTTAATGATGAGTGTTGTTTTTTTTGGAGTTTTGTTTTTTAACTATGGAAAAATTTATTATAATTTAGTTGTCAAATCAGTAGTGATCACAATCATTTTTGGTAGCTAACAGCCAATGCAGATTGACTCATCACTGTTAGTCAAAAAAACCATATTATTCCAGAAAACCATGCTACCTGAAATAACCTGCCAGTGGTCTGTGAAGAGGCAGGTTTTCATCTGGGAATCTGGGAGTTTTGCACTGTTAACTTGTTTTCTTACTTTCCAAGAAAATAAACTCTTAACCAAACCAAAACAATTTTAAGAATTTTATTGGAACTTCTTTTCTTTTTCAAATTTTGATTTCTATAATTAAAATTAGTATTTTTTATGATAAATATTGATTGAGGCCGTTGAAAAATTCTTAAAATATTTAAATTCAAACTTAGTACATAACAAATCCCGGTAAATTTAATAGCAAATTAAACTGAAAAATAAACCTAAAAAACTTTCGAAGCCTTGGACAAATAAACTAAATTTTAAAATTTTGGTAGAAATAAACGGCCAGAAATTTGTTAGTATTGAATGCCCGGGTGTTTATTGTTCTTTTCTTATTGTAATGGGGACGAATCTGGTTGGATTTTGATTAACTCTTAAGCGACTTGTTTAATAAACAAAATCCTTTTGTTCCAGACATTTTTCCCTAATTTGTTTGCATATTCCGGAAGTTGTGAACTTGTATCTCAGGTATAGATATCAGAGATTGTAATGCCACGGTCAAAATGCAGATGGGAAGATGGAAGTTGAGGAAGTGATGTTTTTTAAAATTTAAAATATATAAAGAAAATTACTGTTTTAGGAAATATTTAAAACATTTTAATTTACACATTTTACAACTTAAACTTATAATACCAATAAATTTTATAAAAAAATTACCACAACATAAAAACTTTAAATTGCTATCAATTTTTAAAGTAATTTTGAGATTTTGCATAAATTTTATTATTAACTTTGAGACTTTTCATTTAAGATAAGTTGCTTAGATTAAGGATGATGAAATATTTTCCATCAAGGGTGGATTATTAATTTAAGGTGATGATGAAATATTTTTCATGTAGGGTGAATTATTAAAATTAAAGATGAAATATTTTTCAGGGAACGGAACTTGTCTGGATCAGTGTTATTCTAGTATTAAATTCCATTGAAAGTGAGCTATTCCTTCATGGTATAGTTGTTTTTTTATATTATAATATATAATAAGATATTTAAAAGTATATATAAAATATTGAAAAGCTTTTAATTAATTAATATCGGATTTTGATATTTTTAAATAGATGATAGTTACTATGTATTAACATTTTTTTATTAATATGGTTAGTGTAATAAATATAGTGTTAAAGTATTAATTATAATAAGATTTACTAAAAGATTATGCATAATAAAAAGTTTTTAGTAGGCTAAATAGAAACTATATAATAGTGTAGAAACAAGGTAATGTGATGCCATGTGAAGCATATTTTAATTGGGACTCTTCTCATCTAAAGGTTTCTCCTTTAAAGGAAAGTGAAATTTTTTGTCATTAATAAAGGTATTGCAAGGTATTGCAATTTGTGGTCTTCTAGTTCTTCTAAATTTTTTGTGTTGTTATTATAATGTGTCACTTCTTCCTTGAGTGTCACCAATCAAAATGTTCCTCAAGGAGGAAGGATTTTAGTGCACGTGCCTTGGCTTTCAAGCTATGAGCAATATGATTACTAAGGATAAGCTTTTAATTCCAGCCACTGGTGAACTTTTCAATGAACTCAAAGCTCCTCACTCTTCATGAAACATGATCTCCACTTGGCTTTTCACCAAATTCCCATGAAGGAGGTTTCTATTTCTAAAATTATTTTTCACACTCATCAAGGTCATTACAAATTCTTGGTGGTTCCCTTTGGCCATTGCTATGTACTATTACACTTCTAGAGTCCCATGGAAAACATATTTCAACAAATTCTATCATTTTTTCCTTGTCTTTTTTTTCTAACTTCTTGATCTAAGGTAAAAACATGGAAAGCCTATGTCACCAACGTGGACCAAGTCTTAAAAATACTTGTGACTATCAACTCTTTCTTAACTAGTTCAAATGTCCCTCTCGTGTTTGAATTGGAATATTTGGGCCATAGTATGATCCATGATGGTGTGCATGTGGATTCAAAGAAAATTGAAATAATGAAGGAATTGACTTGGCCCTAAACTTGTAAACTTTTAAGATCTTTTCTTGGTCTCATTAGTTATTATAGGATGTTTGTAAGGAACTGAGGTAAGGTTGTAAAATACTTGTGACTATCAACTCTTTCTTAACTAGTTCAAATGTCCCTCTCATGTTTGAATTGGAATATTTGGGCCATATTATGATCCATGATGGTGTGCATGTGGATTCAAAGAAAATTGAAACAATGAAGGAATTGACTTGGCCCTAAACTTGTAGACTTTTAAGATCTTTTCTTGGTCTCATTAGTTATTATAGGAAGTTTGCAAGGAACTGAGGTAAGATTGTAACTCCCCTCACAACCTTGCTACAAGAAATGCTTAGAGTTGGAATGGCACAAGAGAATGAACCTTCCAATGATGTGAAGCATGTGATCACTACAACCCTAACACTCACTATGCCCAACTTCTCTATTCACTAAAATTTTTTCTTTGAATATAGTACCTCAAGTGAAGGCATCATAGTACTACTGTTGCATGAGGGCTAACCATAGGATTTTACCAATGAATAGGTTTGTGAGAGGAACTTGGTAAAATCTAATTATGAAAAGGAGATTATGGTTATATTTCATGGTATGGACATTTAGTTTTCATGCATAATTAAGCATAATTTCTAGAATAAAATCAAACATTGCGACCTAAAATACGTAGTGGAGAAAAAATTTGTTCCCTTAAGCAAACAAAAATAAGTTAGGAAATGTTAGGATATAAATATGATATGATTAATAAGAAGGGAAAGGAGAATGTGGTAATATATGTTCCTTCTCAAAAGTACAATGAGGAAGGCTCCCCCATTTTCACTCTCCTTCTTAGTAGTAGATGTGTTGAATGATGCATACTAAAAATGTTTAATAGATCCCAAGAGCATTAGCTTGATTCAATAAATTCATATCTAATTCCATGCATATCAAGGATACACTTAGTGAAATGGATAGCTTCACTACAAATGACATCTTTATTTGGATAGGAAGTCAATGTGTAAAGCATTGTTGTTATTTGAACTACATTCATCACCCATAGTAGGTCATTCGAAGCTTTATAAAACATGTGAAAATATTAAAACTCATTTAGCTAGGAAGACATGAAGAATGTCATCTGCAATTTTGTGATAGACTATGACATTTTACAATGATGCAAGGGAGAGACAATGATAGCTCCACGAAAATTCCAATCTTTCTCCATTCCACTGGTTGTATGGACTAATATTTCTAGGAAATTCATTGTGGGGTTATGAAAATCGAACAATATGTAACGTACCCCCTTACCACTGTACAACACACTAAGGGTAGAATTATGTAGTTATTATGGTAGACCCAACTACCAAGGTCTTAATATAAAGATAGGGTCTAAATGTTTTGCTATTTTTCAAACTTTTCAAAATGGTTTGATGTAAACCATTTGGTGTGATCACGGTTTGATGAGGGTGGAGGTGGTTTAACCTTTGGATTCCCTTGATTGTTCTTGGATTGGTTTCTCTATGAGATCCAATATTCATGCTTATAATATGGCATGGGAGTGACTGGTTGAAAGAAAGATTTGGTTTAACTATGTCTATGGTCGGGTGGTACATGGAAGTCCCAAACCTCGTGAGATTTTCCTATGATTAATGAAAACTAAGTCCTATTACTTTTTCATTTTTTTATATGTGGATTTGATGGCTGCCATATCTCTAGTATTTACATGGTTTAATATTGGTTATAAGCATGGTTATATGACTGATTCATGTCATGGTTATCTCATGTTTTTACTTGTAAATGAATGGAAAATGTATCTATGACCTAATGGATGGAATGTTAGTTAAAGTGATAAGGAAACAATGCTTCATGGAGAATATCAGATAAGTATGAGATCCCGGCTCAAATATGTTATTTACACATGTAGGTTGCATATTTACTAAGTGTTTGACAAAATGTCTGCCATGGTTAGGCTTGGTTAGGTCCAACCCTTGATCAAATTTTGTGTTAGAGGCTTTTCCTTGGTGTCATATATTGTCTTGGAAGGCCTCATCAAGTTCTATGCATTGGTTTAGAGACTAGCCCTAAAAGATGGGTTAAATCTCGCAGTCTCTAGCACAGAACTCACTGAAAAAGAATGTAGTCTCTCCCTTGTAGGAATTGTGGGAGTGACTATAGGGTTCCATTCACATGCATGGATTTTCATGGGAGCGAATATGGGTTTAATTCATTGAAATTCTAGGTTAAATCAGGGGTTGGGCACCTGGAGTGGTGGATTAGCTCTTGGGGGTCCTGGAGTACCTACGGGAGGTTTGCAAGGTCTTGTTTTGTCGATCCCATTTCCTTAAGGTTACCTAGGAGGTCGAGTGTTATCATAGTGGCCTCTCATCACATGTTTACCCTGACTGGTTGGTTGCTTGGGTAGATGTGGTGTTAGATTCGATCTTTACATCCCTCCGTCAGAGATCATTTCTCTTATTGCATTTCATTTTTAGGTGTCTCATATAGTTCACTCATCCACATTCCGTTAGTGGCATGTCATAATCTAACGAAAGGGCCTTGTCACTTATTCCCCTCATGTCTTGTACCTACTGGCTCAGGGCTTTTCATCAAAGTTCATCAAAGTCAATGACAGCCAATGAGAGTAATGTTAGTCATAGGTCTAGGGTTTCACAAATTGTGTCTTCAAAATGTCTAATAATTCTAGTAGGCCAGAGGGAGGTTTTAAATAAGTTATTATTTCACTAAATTTTATCGTCATATGGATGGATTATGACTTTTCTTCAAAACTCTGTTTTGAAGAAAATTTGACATTTCGTCTTTTGTAATAACTTGCCATGTAATTTTCAAAAGTTTTCAGTTGTTCAATTCTCCAGGCACAGCCCTGGTCTTCCTTTGTCAAGACATGCCACTATCCCTGTAAAAATAGCCAAAAGATTCATCATTTAAGCCAAAATCAAAAAGGAAATTTGAAAAACAGAGTTGTATTAAAATGTGAAAAAGTGTCGATGCCAAACATTACAAACATGGGTTTTGGAGAAACAAAAATCAAATCCATGTCTTTATAAAGATATTTCTATTTGTAGCAATGTCATTTGCATCCAAGAAGATCAAAGAAAGTTGAAGTTTAGTGGTGAGAGGGCGATTTTCAAAGCCAAGGCTGTGTTTAGAGTGTGCGCGGCGCATTGGGTTAGAGCGCGGTGCACATAGGCTGCGTGACGCATTGGGCCTCCTGCCATAGTGCTTTTCTCCACTGGCGTGACACATCCACAAGGCGCAGTGCATTGGGCTTGTGTGCGGTGCACAAAACCTCCAAGACAAAAAATCATCACGACTTTAATAAAAATCAAATGGATTCAACTCATTTGCATGCCAAGAACGAAGAGGAAGCAATTCAAAGCAAGTTTTGTGCATAAGTGTGAAATTGGGTGAAATTGGAAGAAACTTGGTATGCGCGGCGCATAGAGCAGGTGGCGCGGTGCACTGGGGAGGCACGGCACACTGGGAAACAACGCACAGTGTTAATTTACATGGGCACAGTGCACTGAGAAGGCACGACACATTGGGTATGCGCCATGAAGCATACAGTTAAAGGCCTGAAACTGCTCAAAATTCCTCCAAATTGCCAATAATTCGCACGGATTTGCCAGGTAGAGCCTCAATCATTGCATTTCATTCAAATTTGTGCTATGATATGGTGATTGATCAATGGTGATGGTCTAAACCATACCATGTCAAAGTTCTCATATCAAAATAGCTCCCTAGGGTTTATCAACTATTTGCCACCAAGTTTTCTCTTTCCATCATTCTCTTGTCTCCCTTATTCCATTTGTCCCTGATTTCATTGTCCCCTGACTCCTAAAATTACTAAACCCCTATCCAAAATTGTCTGTCCCAAATTCCCAAATCCCAAACCCCCAACAATAACCCTACAAAAAATCTCCTATCCATATACATAAAACCCCTCAAACCCTCCTACATTTCCCTAACAAAATTTGTCCCAATAGTCCCTAATCCCTTACTATTCGCCCCTTCCTAACAGTCCCTTGTTTCATTTATTTTTCCCTTGGTGGCAGAAATTCAACACATCACCAAAAGAGCAGTCCAATACAATTTCATACACGAGCATCTATTTCTCCAAGGCAGTTTGTATAGCAGCAGTTATGTCATTTGATCATTCATCTGATTATGAAGTGGAGACCCAAACTGACTAACCCATGGAGGGACATGTACCCCGGAGGCCTCATAAAGGTGGCAGACATGTTAGAGAAGAACCGACCATGCTTACAGAATTGCAGGCCTGCCCTCTTGCCATCTCTTGTTTCTAGTTTCTGTCATGTTATGAATTTTGTGAGAAGGTTGCTACTGTTCAAGTCCATCATGAATTGGCTTGCTTATTTGTACTGCATTTACGTGGTGATCGAGTTACTTTGGCTGGTGTCACTTTCAGACTTACACCAGAATCTATCTCACTAGCAATCGGCATACCTAACATTGGAGAGCCATGGAACAAGAGGCAAAAAATTGACCGGCAGCATTATGAGCCATATATTAAACCTGGTTTACTGAGGCAGCTCAAGAGAGTGTTTCCTTTCCGATATCTCAAAGATGAATATGCTCCACTAATGAAATTAATCATGAAGTATTTCAATTCTGAAGGTCGTTTCTCCATATTATATGCTTATCACAACAAGTTGCTCATGAGTTTCACCCGGGTATGGATGATGAACATTCCTTATTTCATATGCCGAAACATAGAAAGGATGACTGTCCTTGTGCAACACAAGACCCCTTAGTAGTAGTTTAACAATATTTGCCATTTTGCTCTCATCAAAATTTTGGTGGTTCATCAGATTGGATTACAAGGTATCACTTGGGATGATTTCATCTCTCATGACTTTTTCAGAGCTTCACAGGGACCTCAAGGGGTTGGGCATGAGATAGGTGGACCTTCTCATCAGCAAGAAGGCCATGATCCACACACTACTACTATACTAGTTTTCATTACTTATCAGAAGGGCACGCGGCAGTTATTTGCAATAGCAAAGCGAGTGTTATCTCCACCTGGGGTGGAAGGGGCCTCGCTTCCGACATCAGAATCACATGTACAGCACAGAGGCAAGAGGCCAATGTAGGATGAGGGGCCTTCAGGTTGGCGAGAGACTGACTTCATTCTCATTCAGGATGATGTTACAGACATGGGCTCGCAAAGTGCACATCTTAGAGAGATCATCCAGGAGTAGCAAACAGAGATCAAAGCCTTGTCCCTTAACTTGGAGAGGGCTAAGTGGACTATGAAATACTTGGAGCAAAGGAACAAGCAGCTTGAAGATCAACATGCAATCATGGAGCTGCAAAACATCCACAAGAACCGCTAAGCTACCCAAAGGCGGAGGATCGAATTCACTTCATTGGAGCATGAGATTAATGATGATCGAGAGTCTTGGCTCAAGAGAATCAAAATCCACTTGGAGAGACTGCTGGAAAGGGCTGATAGGGGCAAAGCATTGTTGAGACACATGGCTTTCCATTACAGGGTGCGAAAGATGAGTTCCCAAGCACGAATAAGGAATCTAAAGACAAAATTAAAGAAGGCAATAAGGAAGCAAAAGAGGCAAAAAGAGCATGATCGCCTTTGGATATTGGCTGAAGCCACTTTAGCCCAACATGACACTTGATAGAGAAGGTTCGGCCCGCAATTTTTACATTTTTGAAATTTTGGCACTGAAAAACAGGTTTTGCCTCCCTATGTGTCGTGCAACGTGGTAATTGCTTTTGCTAGAGGGCTCCAAATTTCAAATACTTTAAATTTTTGGATTTGGCATGAAAAATCATGATTGTTGGCACATGGCCAAGAAATTTGGGCAAGTTTTGAGTCCTCAAGAGGTCAAAAACACTCACAAAATGACCTCTCTACCCCTATTTTGACACACAGGAAGCAGTCCTGGGGGATTGAAGTTTTGGAGGGGAAAATGGACACAAAATTGAAAATTTCCACTTGGGTTGGAAATGAGATAGGAAGGGATTTCCAACGAGCTATCTTGAGCTCAATTTGGACTCCGGGAAGGGCCTCCAATTCATCTCCAAAGTGGTGCGACGCATAGAGAATCACGCGCAATGCATAGAGGATTTTAGGCTTATTTTTCACTGTACAACTCAGAAATTCGCCCAGTTTTGACTAGTTTTGATTTTTGATGTAATTATTGATCTACCATGATGTAATTGGAGGACCATGATGTAATATTGGCACATTTTTACTTGTTCTAGAGGATTCATTCACTAAAAAGTGAAAATTTAATGAATGATTCAGTTTCCTACCTTATAGAGGCAAGTTGTTTGATTGCCTAGATTTCAGTGCTTTGTTTAGAATTGGTTGAAATAGCTCCTAGAATGATAAGATCGACCCCTAGAGGCATGGGAATGGGTTAGGATGGTTTATATAATGTATTTTCTTAGTCATTGTCAGGGTTGGACACTTGGGATTGTTTGGCACATCATTGTACATTCTATCTCTGTATTTTTGGCTAAGGAAAAACCAGGGTTTTGCAGCACTTGTTGGGATCCATGTGGCTCTGTGTTTTGATGGTGTTTTTCTCTATGTAATTGTAAGCTCATTGATGTTTATGTGTATCATTTTCCCTTCTCTTTGCTTCTAAAATTAAACAAATGAGTGATTAAGGTAGAATTCACTAGATTGTTGTGCTCTGCCTTGGAAATTTATTAAATTTTCAATGTTTTCATCTGTTTGAGGAGGACTCTTGAGACTCACTTGCCCTCCTTGGCTCCTCACCAGTCTGATCCATCCATTCATTCAATCTAAAGCATCAAAACAATTTCCTTTCTTGCCCCAATCAGAACTCTGCAAAAACTAGGCCTCATCCCTGGACCCAAATTTGCCTTTCCCTTTTTCCAACAAAACTCCCCCAAAAACTCAAATCAAATCCTTGTACTTCATACCTAGCCTAAGATTAGTTGTTAAATCATTCATCTCAAGCCCATATGATTATCTTTTGCTGATATTGTGCTGGAGAGAGCCCTCTCCTATCCTTGTAGGACTAGTTACGAGGTTGAGCATGGTTTGATGTGGACCTAGAAGCTTACCTTTTCAGCGTGAGGTAAATCTAGGCTCTAACATACTGGCGACTCAACTGGGGAATGATTTGATTGTTTGCTAGTATTATTCATTTTGAAACTATAGACGGAGTCTGAAGATTAGCTAGGTAGCCTTCGAAATGCTTTTGCTTTGCATTAACGCAAGTGGATAAATGCTACTTCAGTCAATCTCTGGTCTAATCTCATTAACGGAAAATCTAACCTGCAACCACCCCGATGCATTTGATGATTCTAAGTTGTGGATGATAAGCTTAGGATTTGATAGGCTGAGAAAGTTTTTTATGTCCATTTGATCTTTCGAAAAATCACAATGGCTTCGAGGAGATATACAAAAGTGAATCTAGATACAAATCCTCCCCCTGTCTACGAAAATAGGAATTTGATTCCAAGACTTCTTCGTCAAGAGAGTTCTAAGACTCCTGTGTTCAAATCCCATTCATGCCCTGCAATTTTCAAGTATCTTGAAGAGCTTGATTTTGATGCACGGTTTGAGTTATCATTGTTTGAAACCAAATCTGAAAGTGTTGTTGGTTCTACAGTCCTGAATCCCAACTTTGTTGTAGCTCTTGAAGTTGAAAAATCCAATAAGGTCATTGAGAATTTTATTTTAAGACAACTCCAGACTGAAATTGAGGCTTCAAATATCGCTGATTTCCTAGAAACTGCATCTGCTACCCTTGGATCTTCTGTCATGGCATTCAACTAAAAGATTCCCACCAAACCACCCTTCATTCCCACTATCCCTGTGCAGCGTATTGTCACATATCAAAAGTCTTCAGTAAATTTGCCTCCATCTACTCCTTCTACATCCAAAATTGCTTCTCCTCTGCACGCCCTGCCTCATACACCTCACACATCAGCTGCACCCACTCCTGCAACATCCCCAAGACCGAATCCACCAAGAGTGATGGCTGCTCGTTTTGCACCTCTCGTGCTGCCCCAAGTTTTAGATGATATGCCTGCAGATTATCAGAGAAAAATTCCTTTGTTTGATGACACTCCTCACAGCATTACCGCTCAGCAACATGTGGAAAAAATGGCATATTTTTGTGACCTTCATGAGATCAATGCAAAAAAATGTGACAATGAGATTGTTTGCACAGACATTTAGTGGTGAAGTTAGGAAATGGTTCAGAGCTTTGCCTACTGCTAGTATTGCTACATTGGATGATCTACAAAGACAATTCTTAGATCATTGGGAAATCAACAAAAATCCTCTTCGGATCCTTCAGGAATATGAACATATCAAGCAGAATGTGGGTGAGTCCGTTCAAGATTACTGCACTAGATCCAATTCAGTTTACAAAGCAAATCCTGATCATCTAAGGCCACTTGTGGGGCCAGCCATGATGAAGTTTCCAGATGGTTTTGATGCTGACATGTCTTATCAACTAAGAGAGAGAGAGCCTGCCACAATGGAAGATATGCAGAAGATCACGGTCAGTGTTGAGGCAAATCTGCTGGCCAAGAGAGCTAGAGCAAGAGCATAAAAGAGGGTCACAATAAAAGAAGAGTTGTCTTCGATAGATCAATTACTTCGGAAGGTGGAGCAGATGTTTGAAAGGGTGAAACTTGATAAACCTGAGCCACAAGTTATAAATCCTAGCTTCTGTGGCCAGCAACAGCCACAATATAGGATTGAACAAAAAGAACAGCGAGCCCAAGATCAGACATCCCAACAGCTAGTACAGCCACCTCTGCAGCAAAATTTTGTACATGGACTAGAATATGATGAGGAAGAGCATGTGATAGGGGAAGAAAATCACTTCTTTACTCCAGATGATTTGCCTGTCTATATTACCGAGGAGGAGTATGCAAAAAGTTTAGCTATACACAAAGATGCAGATTTCATTCTAGCAAATGACACAGTTTTGGAAGAAGAATCAGATGAGTACCAAAGAGGTTATATGAATGCTTTGTTTGCCCATCAACGGCAATATTCACTTAGAAACGAAGATGTGCCTGTTAACCCAATTTAGAAGAGGAAGAAAGCTTCAGCATCAAAGAGTGATTCACCTGTTGGACAAAAGAAAGGGAAAGAGGCAGTTGATCCTAATATCAGCAAATCACCATTACCAGAAAAATCAAATCAGCCAATTTATTGAAGGAAAAGGAAAAGAAAGATGTCCCAGTCAAAGAGGTAGAAAATATTTCAGCTTTTAGCTTAGAAAATGAAATTTCTAAATTGAAGGTGTCCATTCCCTTCACTGAAATAATAAAGAACAACAATTATAGAGGGCAAGTTTCTAAAA
This sequence comes from Pinus taeda, assembly GCA_000404065.3. Taxonomy (NCBI): domain Eukaryota; kingdom Viridiplantae; phylum Streptophyta; class Pinopsida; order Pinales; family Pinaceae; genus Pinus; species Pinus taeda. The sequence goes on along the minus strand of APFE031638858.1, from coordinate 63,457 downwards.
TTTTGAATTTTGATCCAATGTCTGATATGGTGAATGTCGAAGATGATAAACCCGAATTGATTTTTGGGCCAGCATTGAATGGTGAGTCTCCAGATAGTGATGTGCCACCTTTTTATATCAGTTTAAGGTTGCATGATTTTGTGTTACATAATGCTATGTTTGATTCCAGAGCTTCCCATAATCTTATGCTGAAAGCTATCTTGGAGAAGTTGGGTCTGGACATCACTAGGAAATACCATGATCTTTATTTGTTTGACTCCAAAAAAGTACGATGTATTGGGCTCATCAAAGATTTGGTTGTAAGTTTGGATCAAATCCCAACGAAGAATGTTTTGATGGATATTGTTGTGGCAGACATTCCTCCCAGATTTGGTATGCTTCTCTCTAGGTCTTGGGGAGCGAAATTGAAAGGGACATTACAACTAGAATTCTCCTATGCAATGATTCCTGTGTTTGGCCAAATGAGAAAATTGTACCGGGAACAAAAAATGAAATACATGATTACAAACAAGGAGAAATCGATCAATCATCCGATTAATTATGTACATACAGATCTAGAGTCTTTTGTTTTGTATTCAGATAGTTTCAATGATATAGATAGTTAGTTAGTTGAAGTAGCAAGTATTCTAGAAATAACTGAGAACTTCAAAGAAGTTTTAAGGAAAGAAGTACAAGAACAACAAAACACTGTTGAGTAGTCAGCTGAAGATAATGGATAGCAAGCAGGAAAAACAGAGTTAGCAAAATTTCAGCACTTAGAAGAAGATGAAGAGGGCCTGTGGACCATGGATTTTGATGGTGCAGTGGGAAATGATGGTGCTAGAATTGGTATTTGGGTATGAAATCCTTTCTCTGCTCCGAACAAAGTGCCTAGTAATGTGTGGGTATGTTCTTATAAGGTAGCTTTTGATTGTTCGAACAATGAAGCCGAGTATGAAGCTTTGATTGCTGGCCTAAAAATTCTAAGAAAGTTGAATGCTAAGAAGATTGCAGTATATGGTGACTCCGAATTGGTGATTAAGCAAGTTAAAAGCAAATATCAAGTGAAGCACCCTTGGATGCGGGCTTACCGAAATGCAGTCCTAGATATCCTAAAATTGTTTTTAGATTATACCTTGACGTGTGTGCCTCGTATTCAAAATGGCATTACTGATGCACTTGCCAAGGCAGCAAGTAGTTTGAAGATTCCAATGAACTCTAGTAATAAATTCGAAATCCATGTTGAGCATCATCTGACTATCCCAAACAATCAGAGATATTGGCAAGTTTTCCAAGATGATGAGGAGATTGATGATTTTCTGTAAAACAAAGGTAAGTTCAAAGATACCTCAATTGATGAACACGATGATGGTGAAGATGATGTGCAGATCAATCAAATGGAAGTGTTGCAGCTAAAGGATAACATAATTCCTAAAGGCTTGATACCTTTAGAAGAACTCTTTGATCAAGATGACATGGCCTGCAAACCAACATTGCAGCCAACAGAAAAGGGTGTTGAAGAGGTCAATATCGGAACAACTGCAAATCCAAAAATGGAAAAACTGTCGAAAGCATTGCCACAAAAGGTAAAAGCCAAATATATCAATTTGTTATCATGTTTTGCAGATGTGTTTGCTTGGGACTATTTTGACCTGAAGACATATGATACCAATATAATTAAACACACTATTCCCATTAAGCCTCATCAGAAACCTTTCAGACAGAAGTTGAGAAGGTTGAATCCAAAACTGCTGCCATCAATTGAAAGGAGATAAACAGGTTGTACAAATCAAGAATCATTGTTGCCATCAGATTTTCTGACTGCATCTCTAATTTGGTGCTTGTAAGAAAGAAGACAGGTGAGATTCGCTTGTGCATTGATTTTAGGAATGCCAATAAAGTTTCATTAAAGGACAATTATTCATTGCCCAAAATGGATCATATACTTCAGCGAGCAGTTGGAGCATCTCGTATGTCACTACTCGATGGTTATTCCGGATATAACCAAATTTTGGTCCGTGAAGATGACCAAGATAAAACAGCATTCACCACTCCGTGGGGAACTTTTCATTACGCCAAAATGCCTTTTGGTTTGAAGAACGCGGGTGCCACATTTTAGCGGGCAATGGACTTGTCTTTCGCAAATGAGAAGGATCTCTTTTTGGTTGTGTACCTTGATGATCTGATTGTGTTTTTCAAATAAGATGAAGAACACATGTATCATCTGAAAATTGTCTTTCAAAAGTGCATAAAATATGGTGTATCATTGAATCCGAAGAAAAGCTTGTTTGCAATGGATGAGGGAAAACTACTTGGGTAAATTATCTCAAAAGATGGCATTCATATTGTTCCAGCACGTGTAGAAGCGATTCAGCAAATTGATCTTCCCTGGAACATGAAGGAGATTCAATATTTTAATGGTAAGATGAATTTTTTGTGCCGTTTTGTTCCTAATCTTGCTGAACACTTAAGAGAGATTACAAACATGCTTAAGAAGTACAACTAAGTGAAGTGGACGAAAGAGGCTGTAAAATCTTTCAATTTAGTCAAATTGGCTCTTTCTTCAGCTCCGGTTCTAATCATCTCGGATTACACTCAGGATTTTATATTGTTTTCTTTTGCTTCAGAGCATACAATGGCAGCTGTATTAATGTAGCAAAGAGATGAGTACGAAAGAACAATTCCTTTCTTCACCCGAACTATAAGAGATGCAGCCTTGAAGTAAAACATCATTGAAAAGCAGGCCCTTGAACTTGTGAAAGCATTAAAAGACTTTCGGGTATATATTCTACATTCTCATACTTTGGCTTATGTTCCAAACGCTCCTGTCAAGGATGTTTTAGTGCAGACAGATCCAGAAGGAAGACGAGGAAAGTGGATTGCAACTTTGTTGGAGTAAGATGTGGAGATAAAGCCCACCAAGCTAGTTAAAGGACAGGGATTGGCAAAGTTAATGGCTGAATCAAACTTGCACGCCTTAGACATAAATCTGATTGCTGCTATGTCCGAAGCAAATGAGGAAGGTTCATCAATTTAGGTATCCAAAATGTTTTTTCTTTCCCCGTGGTATTCAGATATCATATATGTGTTGCAAAATTTGTCATCACCACCCGACATGACTAGAAACAAAAGTAGAACTCTTAAATTAAAGGCTACTAAGTTTTGCATTCTAAATTCTGTACTTTATTGGAAAGATCCCGATGGCGTTCTATTGAATTGTTTGGTGGAAGAAGAAGCAAAGCAGGTCATCGAGGATTTCCACAAAGGAGATTGTGGCGGTCACCTTTTTTGGAAAACAACGGTGAATAAAATTCCGAGGGCGGGATACTATTGGACGAAATTGTTTGCTAATGTATATAAGGTTATCAAGAGTTGTCATAAATGTCAGATTTTTGAAGGAAGGCAGAAATTACAGCCTTTTCCACTTAAGCCTATTGAGGTGAGTGCCCCTTTTCAGTAGTGGGGGTTGGATTTCATTGGTGAAATTCATCCCGCTTATTCCGTTCAGCATCGGTGGATTCTCACGGCAACAGATTACTTCACAAAATGGATCAAAGAAATTCCCACTATGCAAGCTATGGATGCGGTAATTATTTCATTCCTTGAGAATAACATCTTGTCTCGTTTTGGTTGCCCGAATAAGTTAATCACTGATAACGCAACAACTTTCAAATCAAAGAAGATGATGGAGTTTTGTAACAAGTATAAAATCATTTTGGGACACTCAACTACCTATCATCCGCAAGGCAAAGGGTTGGTGGAGTCTTCTAACAAATCTTTAGTCAACATCACTAAGAAGCTGCTGGAAATAAACAAGAATAGTTGGCATAAGAAGTTGGTCAATGCACTTTGGGTAGATCGGGTCAGCCAAAAGAAATCCATTGGTATGTCTCCCTTTGAGCTTGTTTATGGCATTAATACAGTGTTTCCTACCTCTCTAGCAGCTCCGGCTTTGTTTCCTACCTCTCTAGCAGCTCCAGTAGTCAAACTTCTTCAGGAGGCCGGCAGTGAAGAAGATCATATGTAGAGAAGACTAAATCAAATGCTCCATTTGCAGCAGACAAGAGAAGAAGTTTTCCAAAACACGTCAAAGTTGTAGGAGAAGATTAAGAAAATCTATGACAAAAAAGCAAAGGTGGACAAATTCCAATTGGAGGAAGTGGTGTTGAAATGGGATGCAGGGAATGAGGAAAAGGGTAAGCACGGTAAGTTTGAAAATCTCTGGAAAGGTCCTTTCAAAATTGCTGCATATCGTGGTCAGAATGCGTTTCTTCTGAAGGAGATGAATAGGGAAGAATGTGTCGGAGGGCCGGTCAATGGTCGGCTGCTCAAGAGGTATCATTTCTGAGTTGTTTCTGTTGTCTACATTGCCACTGTACATACCATTTTATTTCAGATTCATTGCAAGTATGTGCTGTGATATTCTCTTCAGTCTTGAGCCCGAAGTGAAGGCTATAATTCTGAAGAAAGGTTTCATCTTCGGGTTCAGTTTGTCGAGTCATGTTTTTAGTCATTTTGGTTTCCTAATTGAGTCAGTTTGAGTCAAGTTTGAGTCAATAAATGAGTCAAGAATCTTGTGTTAATTTGTCAAAAATAATGGACTCCATATCCCAATGGACGAAGGCACGGTCTATCTCTCCCAAATATTTGCCATTCTTGGCACCTCCAAGGAGCTACCATCCCCATTGGAGCCAATGTTAGAGTCAGTCTTTACATCCCTCCGTTAGAGATCATTTCTCTTATTGCATTTCATTTTTAGGTGTCTCATACAGTTCACTCATCCACATTCCATTAGGGGCATGCCATAATCTGACGGAATGGCCTTGTCACTCATTCCCCTCATGTCTTGTACCTGCTGGCTCAGGTCTTTTCATCAAAGTTCATCAAAGTCAATGACAGTCAATGAGAGTCATGTCAGTCATAGGTCTAGGGTTTCACAAATTGTGTCTTTGAAATATCCAATAATGCCAGTAGGCCAGAGGGAGGTTTTAAATAAGTTTTTATTTCACTAAATTTTATTGTCATATGGATGGATTATGACTTTTCTTCAAAACTCTGTTTTGAAGAAAATTCGACATTTCGTCTTTTGTAATAACTTTCCATGTAATTTTCAAAAGTTTGTCAGTTGTTCAATTCTCCAGGTGCAGCCCTGGTCTTCCTTTGTTAAGACATGCCACTATCCCTGTAAAAATAGCCAAAAGATTCATCATTTAAGCCAAAATCAAAAAGGAAATTTGAAAAACAGAGTTGTATTAAAATGCGAAAAAGTGCCGATGCCAAACATTACAAAGATGGGTTTTGGAGAAACAAAAATCAAATCCATGTCTTTATAAAGATATTTCTATGTGTATCAATGTCATTGCATCCAACAAGATCAAAGAAAGTCGAAGTTTAGTGGTGAGAGGGCGATTTTCAAATCCAAGACTGTGTTTAGAGTGCGCGCGGTGCATTGGGTTAGAGCGCGACGCACATAGGCTGCACGATGCATTGAGCCTCCTGCCACATTTCATTTCTCCACTGGTGTGGTGCATCCATGAGGCGCAGCGCACTGGGCTTGTGCGCGACGCATAGAACCTCCAAGACAACAAATCATCACGGCTTCAATAAAAATCAAATAGATTCAACTCATTTGCATGCCAAGAATGAATAGGAAGCAATTAAAAGCAAGTTTTGTGCATAAGTGTGAAATTGGGTGAAATTGGAAGAAACTTGGCCTGCGTGGCACATAGAGCAGGTGGTGCAGCACACTGGGGAGGTGCGGCACACTGGGAAACAATGCACAATGTTAATTTACATGGGCGTGATGCACTGGGAAGGCATGACGCATTGGGTATGCGGCGCGGTGCATACAGTTAAAGGCCTGAAACTACTCAAAATTCCTCCAAACTACCAATAATTCGCATAGATTTGCTAGGTAGAGCCTCAATCATTGTGTTTCATTCAAATTTGTGCTATGATATGGTGATTGATCAATGGTGATGGTCTAAAACCTACCATGTCAAAGTTCTCATATAAAAATGGTTGCCTAGGGTTTTATCAACTATTTGCTACCAAGTTTGCTCTTTCCATCCTTCTCTTGTCTCCCTTATTTCATTTGTCCCTGATTTCATTGTCCCCTGCCTCCTAAAATCACTAAACCCCTATCCCAAATTCTCTATCCCAAATTCCCAAATCCCAAACCCCAAACTCTAACCCTACAAAAAATCTCCTAACCCTATACATAAAAACCCTCAAACCCTCCTACATTTCCCTAACAAATTTTTTCCCAATAGTCCCTAATCCCTTACTATTTTCCCCTTCCTAACAGTCCCTTGCTTCATTTGTTTTCCCCGTGGTGGTAGAAATGCAACACATCAGCAAAAGAGCAGTCTAATACAGTTTCATACACCAGCATCTATTTCTCCAAGGCAGTTTGTATAACAACAGTTATGTCATCTGGTCATTCACCCGATTATGAAGTGGAGACCCAAAGTGACTCACCCATGGAGGGACATGTACCCCGAAGGCATCATAAAGGTGGCAGACATGTTAGAGAAGATCTGTCCACCCTTACAGAATTGCAGGCCTGTCCTCTTGCCATCTCTTGCTTCTATTTTCAGTCATGTTATGAATTTTGTGATAAGGTTGCTACTGTTCAAGTCCATCATGAATTGGCTCTCTTATTTGAACTACATTTACATGGTGATCGAGTTACTTTGGCTAGTGTCACTTTCACACTTACACCAGAATCTATCTCACTAGCAACTGGCATACCTAACATTGGAGAGCCATGGAACGAGAGGTAGAAAATTTACTGGCAGCATTATGAACCATATATTAAACCCGGTTTACTGAGGCAGCTCAAGAGAGTGTTTCCTTTCTGATATCTCAAAGATTAATATGCTCCACTAATGAAATTAATCATGAATTATTTTAGCTGTGAAGACCATTTCTCTAGATTATATGCTTATCACATCAGGTTGCTCATGCATTTCACTTGGGTATAGATGATGAACATTCCTTATTTCATATGCTGACACATAGAAAGGATGACCATCCTTGTGCAGCACAAGACCCCTCAGCAGTAGTTCAACAATATTTGCCATTTTGCTCTCATCAAAATTTTGATGGTTCATCAGCTTGGATCACAGGGCATCACTTGGGATGATTTCATCTGTTGTGACTTTTTCAGAGCTTCAAAGGGACCTTCAGAGGTTGGGCATGAGATAGGTGGACCTTCTCATCAGCAAGAAGGCCATGATCCACACACTGCTACTATACGGGTTTTCATTACTTATCAGAAGGGCACGAGGCAGTTATTTGCAGCAACAAAGCGAGTGTTATCTCCACCTGGGGTGGAAGGGGCCTCGCTTCCGACATCAGCATCACAGGTATAGGACAGAGGCAAGTGGCCAATGGAGGATGAGGGGCCTTCAGGTGAGCAAGATACTCACTTCATTCTCGTTCAGGATGATGTTACAAACATGGGCTCGCAAAGTGCACATCTTAGAGAGATCATCCAGGAGTAGCAGACAGAGATCAAAGCCTTGTCTCTTAACTTCGAGAGGGCTAAGTGGACTATGAAATATTTGGAGCAAAGGAACAAGTAGCTTGAAGATCGGCATGCAATCATGGAGTTTCAAAACATCCGTGAGATTCGCCAAGCTACCCAAAGGCGGAGCATCGAATTCACTTCATTGGAGCAAGAGATTAATGATGATCAGGAGTCTCGGCTTGAGAGAATCAACATCCACCTAGAGAGATTGCTAGAAAGGGCCAATAGGGGTAAAGCATTGTTGAGACACATGGCTTTCCATTACAGGGCGTGAAATATGGGTTCCCAAGCACGAATAAGGAATCTAAAGGAAAAATTAAAGAAGGCAATAAGGAACAAAAGGAGGAAAAAGGAGCATGATCGCCTTCGGATATTGGCCAAAGCCTCTTTAGCCTAGCATGAAACTTGATAGAGAAGGTCCAGCCCAAATTTCAAGAAATTTGGAGCAATTTTTTCATTTTTGAAACTTTTGCACTAAATAACACGTTTTGCCTCCCTATGCACCACACGACGTGGCGCTCGCTTTTGCGAGAGGGCTCCAAATTTAAAAAAATTTACATTTTTGGATTTGGAATGAAACATCACGATTGTTGGTGCATGGCCAAGAAATTTGGGCAATTTTTGAGTCCTCAAGAGGTCAAAAACAGTCAAAAAATGACCTCTCTGCCCCTATTTTGACACACAGGAGGTAGTCCTGGGAGATTGAAGTTTTGGAGGGGGAAATGGACACCAAATTGAAAAATTACACTTGGGTTGGAAAGTCGACAAGTAGGTATTTCCAACGAGCTATCATGAGCTCAATTTGGACTCCTGTAAGGGCCTCAAATGTAGCTCCAAATTGGCATGACGCATAGAGAATCAGGTGCGGCGCATAGAGGATTTTAGGCTTATTTTTCACTATACAGCTCAGAAATTCACCCAGTTTTGACTAGTTTTGCTTTTTGATGTAATTACTTATCTACCATGATGTAATTGGAGGACAATGATGTAATATTGGCACATTTTTACTTGTTCTGGAGGATTCATTCACTAAAAAGTGAAAATTTAATGAATGAATCAGTTTCCTACCTTATAGAGGCAAGTTGTTTGATTGCCTAGATTTCAATGCTTTGTTTAGAATTAGTTGAAACAGCTCCTAGAATGATGAGCTCGACCCCTAGAGGCATAGGAATGGGTTAGGATGGTCTACATCATGCATTTTCTGAGTCATTGTCAGGGTTGGACACTTGGGATTGCTTGGCACATCATTGTACATTCTATCTCTGCATTTTTGGCTAAGGAGAGATTAGGGTTTTGCAACACTTGTTGGGATCCATGTGGGTCTATGTTTTGATGGTGTTTTTATCTATGTAATTGTAAGTTCATTGATGTTTATATGTTTCATTTTCCCTTCTCTTTGCTTCTGAAATTAAACAAATGAGTTATTAAGGTAGAATTCACTAGATTGATGTGCTCTGCCTTGGAATTTTGTTTAATTTTCAATGTTTTCATCTGTTTGAGGAGGACTCTTGAGACTCTTTTGCCCTCCTTGGATCCTCACCAGTCTGATCCAGGCATTAATTCAATCTAAAGCATCAAAATGATTGCCTTTCTTGCCCCAATCAGAACTATGTAGAAGCTAGGCCTCATCCCTGGACCCAAATTTTCCTTTCCCTTTTTCCAGTAAAACTCCCCCAAAAACTCAAATAAAATCCTTGTACTTCATACCTAGCCTAAGATTATTTGTTAAATCAGTCATCTCAAGCCCATATGATTATGTTTAGCTAATTTTGACCTAGAGAGAGCCCTCCCCTATCCTCGTAGGGCTAGCTACAAGACTGAGTGTGGTTTGATGTGGACCTAGAAGCTTACCTTTTCAATCTGAGGTAAATCTAGGCTCTAGCATGTGGGAGGAGGGTGTTACATAGTGGTATGAGAGCCTGGTTGCACTCTCCTTGGGTGAATGTGTTGGTCATGCATGCATGTCAGTTGCATGTCTGTCTCTTAAACTTGCATTCCATGTGCTTGTTGCATTGTAGAATCATTGATCATGATTGTAGTAAAGTTTCATGAGGAACTTGATGTTGATTTTGTGGAATGCATCGTCAGGAGTATAAGACTGGTTACATGATTATATGCAGCTTGATCACATCCTTGTATGGTAGGTTACATTCTTGTATGTTTGATTACATGTATCAATCTTGTAGGTTGGTTATAAGAATTGATCACTTATGATTGACTACATGCATTCATGTGTATGTGTAGTTGATTAGGTATTGCTTTTGCATGTTGATTATTGCATATGGAAATGTGTACAATCAATTAATGGTTGTTTTCATGCATGAGGTCATGGTTTGAGTAGTTGATATGGTCATGCATTGATGACTCGACTCTAGCTACAATGGTGTGTATATGTTTTTGTACTCATGTGTTATATGTATAGATGCATTTGTTATGCATGCATGGTCTTGGTTATAGTTATGCATGAATAGTAGGTCAAAAATTCCTTGTCAAGTCATGGTATGAAATTTAGGTCATCAGGGTGATATTGGTATGTTATGATACTAGTGTGTTGGCTGATATAGAACAGGAGATGCAGAACATCATAATGAGGTTGCAACATTAAGCTTTGGGGTAAGAGAAGATCATCATACAAGTATTGTATGTTGACATGCAATTATGTGAGTTAAGAATTTTTATATGCACTAGGGTTATGTACATTAGGTTTACGTACATGTCTTTTGATATTATGGTTACATTCATGACAAATGCTAGTTGATTAGTGTAGCTATATGCACATGTGTCCGATAGTCAAGAATGATAGTAACCTATAGTTGTATGCATTGTTATTGTTGTTTTATATTAGATAACCTCATAATTATGTTATACGTTTTTGATGATTATGTTATAGGTTAACTTGTTGTTTCTATATGATAGTTTGCTTAAGGATTCAGTTATATGTTTTTGATGAGCATGATATATAGCTTATGGTTGTTATATGCTAGTAACTTGATGATTAGGGTAATTTCATTAAGATCTTGATATCATATGTATCATACTAAATTGGATTAGCCTATGCAGATGCTTAGGGTTATGACATTCAGGTATGAGTAGACTTATTGGGTTGCATTGTGTTGTACTAATCTAGACCGGCCATACATATGTGATTTCTATGCATAAATGATAATTGTTTATGAGTTAGGATGTGAGCATGTTAGTTAGTGATTTTTATGGATAGCATGACCTTATTTATGTTTATGTTGATATAGTGATAAGTTATATCATGCTAACTAGCTTGATTGTGTAGACAAGATAGCCTCCCTTGAGATATAGTAAGGTACGAGTTTTCTTATGTAATATAGTTGGTGCTTGATTCTTTGATTATGTTGTCTAGTTAATTTATTTAACATGTTATGTTGCAAGTGTTGAATGTTTGATGAATTACATAATATGAGTATGTGTTCAAATGATTTTGTTTTAAGATGATTGTACTAACACATATGTGTTGAGACAATTGATATGTACTTGAGTATAGTAGGTGATAGTTGTAGAATTGTGTCTAAGGACTATGAGTTGACTATGGATTATGACATGTTTGTTAGTGTTGGTAAAGGTTGATTTCAAATTGTTAGATATGATTGTTTTGATCTTTAGAATGTGAGACTGACATATATGAGCAAGTTGTAGAGAAACATGCTTGTTATTAGCGTGACAAGGTAACAATTGATGTGCTTATATAAGTAAGAATTGGGTGATGTGACAGTACTAGTAACCCTCGATTGAAACCACGCAAAAAGGTAAAAGGAAGGAATTGGAGAAGAATTCCTTTAGCTAGGTTTGGAAACCCTAATTCCAAATGAACGAGTGCTTCGCATATGGAAAGTATTCTTGACCTTAATATTGTCTAACATTATGTGGATATATGCTAGACTCATGAACATGTACTTGAAAAATACATTAGCTAGAGGTGGATCTACCAAATGGATTGGAGTCCCTTGAGCGATGGCATGGATGTGTTCAACTGCAAGCAATGCGTGTGGCACAACAAGATAATGTAACTAGTGTATTGCTATGTTTATTTATGCACTGATAGTTATGTGTCTGTGACAGTATGATGTAGTAACCTTGACCTTAATATCTGGCAATTATGTTATGATCAAGATTATGTTGATGTTTATATATATATATATAATATATATATATATAGAAATGTAGGTGTGTATCTATGTCATGTTTGAAAGGGTCATCATGGATCATGATTATTAACACTAACATTTATATGTATATATATATGTGTATACGTGTGTCGTTGTATAACAAGACCATGATTGTTTTATACTAATGTTTATATATATGTATGTATGTGTCCTTGTATCTATTTCACTGTTTGACAAGGTCATCAGGAATCATCCTTGTGGAGGAATGATTGCTTACGCAGGGGAATGATAGGAAGAGGTTCCTGGCTATGAGGATCAATTGGGAGGAGTAGCCCTGAAAATTATATGAGGTTAGTATCATATGGTTATGAATTGATATATTGTGATTATATTATGTCTATGTTATGTACAGGGTACACTGAGGGATACAAGAACAAAATGAAAGTAGTGTGGTCTGTGACATGCTGCCACAAGCATGTATAAGGCATTGGAAGCAAGGTTTCTTGGTAAAGACAGTGTGGTTTTGAAGGTGTGGTACTATTGTTGTGCATATGTTGTATATGTTATACATGTTGCATCTATAATGTGTGCACATGAGGTGTTGTGTATATATAGTGTATGTAAATGTTGTTTATGTAATGTTATGTAGATGATGGTACAAATATTGTTGTGTGAATATTACATATGTGGTGTTGTATACATATTTTACTATGTGCATGATGTACATGTGGTTGTGTATAAATGATTTTTTGTACATGTTGGATATGCATTTCTATGTACATGTGGCATTGTTTGCATGTTGTACATATGGTGTTGTTTGCATAATTGTACAAGAGGTGCAGTGAGCATGTGGTTCTATGTACATGTTGTACATAGTGTGCTATGAGCATGTGGTGTTGTGTACATGTCATGCATGTGATGCTATGTACATATGGTGTCGCGTACATGTCATGCGTGTGGTACTGTGTACATGTTGTACAATGGTGCAGTGTACATGTGGCATTGTGTACACATTGTGTTGTGGTGCAGTGTGCACGTGACGTCGCGTACACATTGTGCAGGTGGTGATGTGTACATGTGATGTTGTGCACGCGTTGCGTAGGTGGTGCCTTGTACATGTGGTACATATAGTACAAGTGTAGATGCATGTATTTCATGGTGTTGTATGATGTGTGTGTAGTTGTATGTATGTGATGCACACTATGTGTATGTGCACATGATTGAGGACAAAGGCACTTGGGTGTTTGTTTGGTGTGGCAATCAATCTAGAATGTGTACGGAATAAAGACAAAGGTAGAAGCTAAGGATTGATGAAAGGATAAGTACCAACATTTTATTTCAGTTTTATCATGCATGTGATTTATGCTTATGCTTTATGATGATTACATATGATCTTTGATTTTGGTTTATGATGGTTACATGTGATTTGTGATGTTGATATATGATTATGGCTTATGATGGTTAAATGTGATTTCTGATGTTGATCTATGATGGTTGTGTTGTGAGCTAACAATATGTGATATGTTTATACATGATGTTTTGATCAAATAATTAGTTTGACTTGTCATGACAGGAAGTGAACATGATTGCAAGTGTACCTTACTGACGGACTACCAATGAGGTATGGTTTGAGGTTATTTCAATTTATTTGAATCTAATGGAAATTATGTTCTTGGAACAGGAATGCATGAACATGCCCGGTTGGGTGGTTAAATTGACTGCAAGAATTGGCAACAACAACAAAATAAATTGGAACATACAACATGGCCATTGTGGGACACTGGTACCCAATAGTGTCCATTGATTTCCATGACCATGTTATGGCTGGTATGATGGTTTGAGGTAGGCATATGCCTTGGTTTTGTATCTTCCGATGTGAGGAAGTCTTGCTAAGGAATGGATCACCTGGGATAGGGGATGTTGAGGAAATTAGAAGGTGAGTGACTGCACATAAGGGGGTGACTAAATTTCCCAAGGGACTATGTAGAAGAGAAGGGAAGGTCACACTTATATTGGTTTTCTTCATTAGCATTTCCTGATGGAATCAGATGCACATTGGGAGTGCACCCTAGAACAATGAGTTGGTAATTGTTCACTAAGAGGAAAAGTGGTGCAGTATTGTAGTGCTGGACATTGGATGTAGTTTGACTTTGTCAGTGGATTCTGGACTTCCTAGGAAGGAGGTGAATCCTAGTATTACCTTCAGGGTAGAGGTGTGAGCCTCTAGATTCCCTTATTGATTGATATAGGCATCATATCCTTTATTTGTTGGTTCAGGAAATGTGCATATGTGTATATGTGGTTATTGTAAATATCATAATGAGTTGTGTTATAAAGCTCCAATATGTGGTATTGTAGTTATCTAGTCATGTAGTCATGGTGTTTTACTTTTGAGCAGGTCATTCATTGTAAATACTGCAATGAGCTAAGTTATAAATCCCCATGGGAAATGTGTTTTCTTTTTAGTAGCCTTGCTAAGGTCTTGGTGTGGTTTAACACCGAGGATGGTGTTCCCTAAGGGGGAGGGTTCTGTAACATCCTTGGTGAAAAAATCATGTAATAAAACTTAATAAAGGAAAAATAAGACCACAGGTAAGGGACACATATTCCAAGTTGAATGTTGGGCAAAGATATCCTAGCGGGCATCAATGTATGTGTGTGTTGTCTAAGAAAAATATGGCAAAGGCTAAGGAAAATGAATTAAAAGTCAAAAAGGCATTTTTGGCACATTTATTTATGAAAATAAAGAAAAACAGGAGAGAATGAAAGTAAAAGGTCACAGGTTGCATGTGAGGAGGAAAATAAAGGAAAATGGTGAAAAATGAAGAAATTAGAGGCCTCAATAATAAAATGGCTTCTAAGGATCAGTTGGTAGACTCTTGGCTCAAGCTTAGTCAGTGTTAAGCTCTTGGTTAGTTCAATTTTGGAGCTCTCTCATTGTTCTCCCTCTCTCTCACTCTTGTTCACTTGGATTTTTCTTGGAGCACTCTAGTTTTGGATTAAGGAAAGAAAAATAGGCAAAGGTAAGAAAGGAAAGCAAGGATCAAGGAAGAAGATCAGAATCAGATAGATTCAACTTGTAGGTAACCATTTGCATGTGTGATTTCCTAGCTGGTTTGGACATGCATGGATTTACATGTTGGTGTATGGTTCTCTTGTTGTTGGTGGCATGGCTTTACTGGGTTATGATAGTGGTCTTTAGCTTAGCCTTGCCTTTTTTCAGATGCCATGGTGTTGGGATGTTTATCTTGGTTTTTGAGCTTTGGTTTGTTGCATGAATTTCAGAATCTGGGGCAGAGGTGGTCTCAAGTTTCATTCCCAAAGGACTAGGAATCCCTTGACTGGTTTTGATGGGATACATGATAAAGCCTGAGGGAGGAGTCTTGGTTTAGGGCCTAGTGATCTGGGTTTGGATTGCGGTAAATCCTGAGAGACTCGTCTTATTTTATGGCCTAATGATTTGGGATTGGATTGCAGTAAATACTGAGAGACAAGGAGACAGAAAATCCCTCAAGGATAGTGATGGATTCTGGATGGAATTGCAAGTTCAGTTTGGTTGTGATCAGAGCACCAGTTTTGGTGTGATGACGGTTTGATGAGGCTGGAGGTGGTTTAGCCTATGGATTCACTTGGTTGTTCTTAGATTGGTTACTCTATGCGATCCCACATTCATGCTTGGAATATGGCATGGAGTGACTAGCTAAGAGAAATATTTGGTTCAGCCATGTCAATGGTCAAGTGGTACATGGATGTCCCAAACCTGGTCAAATTCACCTATGATTAATGAAACCTAAGTCCTCTTACTTTTGCACTTGTTTATATGTTGATTTGATGGATGTCATATCTTTGATATTTACATGCTTTAATGCTGGTTAGAAGCTTTATATAACTAGTTCATGTCATGGTTATCTCATGTTTTTACTTGTAAATTAATGGACAATATATCTATGACCTAATGAATGGAATGACAACCAAAGTGATAAGGAAACAAGGCTTCATGGTGAATCTCAGATAAATATGAGACCCCTAAGCTCAGATATGTTATTTACACCTATAGGTTTCATATTTACTAAGTGTTTGACAAAATATATGCCATGGTTAGGCTTGGTTAGGTTAAGCCCTTAATCAAGTTTTGTGTTAGAGGCTTTCCTTTGGTGTCATATATTGCCTTGTAAAATCTCATCAAGTTCTAGGCATTTGTTTGGAGACTATCCCTAAAAAATGGCTTAAATCTCCCAGTCTCTTGCACAAAACTAGCTAAAAAGGACTACAGTCTCTCCCTTGCACGCATTATGGGAGTGACTATAGGGTTCCAGTCGCATGCATGCCTTGTTGTGGGAGAGACTCTAGGTTTGACTCATTGAAATGCTAGGTTAACTTAGGGGTTGGGCACCTGGAGTGCTGGATTAGCTCCCGAGGGTCTTGTAGTACCTCAGGGAGGTCTCTAAGGTCTTGTTTTATTGACTCCATTTCCTTAAGGTTACCTAGGAGTTTGAGTCTTATCATAGTGGCCTCTCATCGTATGTTTACCCTGGATGGCTAATTTCGTAGGTAGATGTGGGAGTAGGGTGTTACAAAAACCAATAATGGTAATGCATTTGTCTCATCGACACTTTTTCGATGATATAAAATTTAACTTGATCTGCAACCAAAATTACAAGATATGGCCATTTAAAGATTTATCCTTTTTAATCTTTCCATATCATCATACCCTACCACATGGCACTCCACCTTTGTGCCATGTCATCCAAGTGAGGATCCACATCATTATGCTCATTTTGTCGTAAGCCTGTGTGGCACATGGCACACCTTCAGAGGTCATCTCAACTGAACTCCTCCATAACATGTAAACCACCATTTCTCATTATAACTAATTATTTGTTCCCCAACCAAATCACTAGAAATTTACATGACCATGTGAAAGAGGCCTTAACAACCTGGAATGGGGAATTCATTGTCACCAAATGGAGAGGGGGTATTTGTCTACCGAGACCCATCATTGTTGGCTCCTGCAACCTTTACATTTTATGCAAGAATGATTCTCCCAGCGGCTAGTGTTTGGGGCAGCATTGTATCCTTTCTATTGTCCTACCTACCTTTTTGTCCTAACCTCCATCTGTTGTAAGTGCCCGTACCTGAGCACATCACATCCATTCCTAGTGCTTCGACAGAATGAAGATTTCTTGTAAAATTTTGTGTAAATTTTCATCCATCAGCATCCATTGTTGCTACACTTGAAATTACAACTAGCATGATGTCACCTCGATGTGATGTCAACCCCACATCACACTAACATTACACCCTCCACAAGGCATCCTCTAGGAGTTCCATGTGGCACTCATTTTTGGCCTACTTGGCCATGTAAAATGGTTGAATATAGCTGTCGAGTGTCACACCACAAGGTTTCCACATCACCCCTTCGTCCATGTCATCTTACTTCATGGTCTGGGTCCCACCAAAATCTCCAACCCTTGTAAATTTCATTTTCTCCATTATATGAGTCTTGGGGTATTTTGGTCTATTTCACCATTTCTCTAAGCTTGCGATTATTTTGGCATTCCTAACCATATGCATGAAACCTCAATTATATGCTCATTTACAATGAGTTTTACTGCCATGTTATCCCAAGCCCTATCACCATATTATGCCAATATTTTGTATTGTGCTCCCTTTGAAACATCTAGGGTACTTAGGCCTCGGGTCATCCAAAAATGCTCATGCTACATCGATCAATGGTAATGATTTAATTGAGGGCCCCTGTGTGCTCCACATTTGGTTGTAATGCTCGATCAAATGGTGTTATGAGGCTTCATCCTAGCCCTCTGGAATGAGAAAAGTTCCAAGCCCGCACAACATAAACATTTGATTATATATATGCACATAAAAGTGCTCCCTTTAGTTATTCCTCTTGAGGTTGTCGAGAGTTGACAACGATCCTTAAAGGATTGTGTATAGATACACACACACACACACACGCACACACACACACACCAAATAATTAAGAAAATCTTCAATACCATTATGTAATTATAAATCAAAGTTGTCCCATCGTTGATAATCAGACATAATAGAAAATATGCTAACTTAGGAAATATCATGAAATTAGAAAACCATTGTGTGGAAGCCATTTAACTAGGATTTATGCTCAAAACAACAGCATAATTTAAACCATTCCACAACCATGTAAGTAAAATAGTGTTTCCCATTCACACAGGAAATAGAATTCCTTAACATAACAAAGTTATTGAATAAACACAAGAATATAACCCATTCCTCAAATATTGTACAGGAAACGAACATTCCAATTCTTACATAAAATGAACATTCCATGCATTCAATATGGAATTAAAATAACACGATAATTATTCATATAAAATTTGTTGGCACATAAAGCATAACAAAAATTATCTTATATTGAAATATATGGAAACTAATATTGGGACTTTAACTCTCCACCCAACCTTAGATGAGCTATAGGAAATAGTTCTTGTAGTTGTCACCCCTAAGCTAGATTCGAGAGCTTGAGGAGGAGCTCTCAATGTAAACTCATTGTTATCAACTAGAACAAGGTCCTCGAGGTTGCACCTCCTCGACCCAACACCCATTCAAGTGATTAAACACATGGGTATCCATTTCCCTCATTTTTTCTCAATAATCATGTAATATGGCCTTAACTGAGTCAACTTCAATGTAGGGGTCCTTTGTAAGCACATAGAATCATGTATCTAATCCAAGAGGACAATTTCATTATATCATGGGTAAGTTCTCCAGGTAGACAAATTATTGTTATGCCAATAGTTTCAATAGTCCATAAGCTTCCCAGTGGCATTATTGATCCTTAATAAAACCACTTCCTAATGACAGTAACTTTAACTCAGTCAAATTCATCTCAAGGGTCCTTTATAATACAAGGAATCACATCTCTAATCTGGGAGAGTAATGTCATTATAACATGGGAAGGTTCTTCAGTTGGGAAGCCACTGATAGATCAATAAGTTCTTCTGTCCACATGCTTCCTAGTGGTTTATTTAGTCCTAAGACAAGCCACTCTTAGTCACATGGGGAGATTTTTTATGCAAATATGGGAAGGCTCTTTAGTGGGAAAGCTACTGATAGATCAATAGGTGCTTCATTCCAAAAAATTAACAATAGTTTCATAAGACAAGCCACACTTGGTGGATTCTTGAATCCTTTGGAAAATCACTACTTAATACAAGAGGAGGAGAGATCAATATGCGAAAGCTCCTTAGCTAGATAAGCTACCATGGAAGCATAGAGTTGATTTTTTTAGGTAGTTCTTTAGAGACTATAAACACTAGTGTTCCTAGCCTAGGGCCACACATGGTGTTTCCTTAGCCTCCAAGTACCTTAGTGTTTAAGTCTCATGGCTAGTAGGTTCCTCAATCCATAAACTTCCTAGTGGGTTATTTAGTCTTAAGGCAAGCCAATCTTGGTGGTTTCTTCAGTCCTTAGGAAACCAAATGATTTCTATCCTTAGCTAACAAATACTCTTAGGATTCTTTAGTTAGCATGTTACCAAGAAAACTCTCTCCATTCCATCTTGTCCCCTTGTTTCCTTCATCTTCGTGAGGATTTCTCTCTTCTTTCCCATTTCTAACTCTTTCCCTTTGTGAATGGAAGGATAACACATGCATGAATGGTAACCCCCCTTCCTTTCCTTCTCTTGTTGGGAATTCCGTTCGCCGCCTCCAATTTCATTATCGTAACCATATTTTTGTTATGTATGAGTATTCACTCACATTCCTTCCCACACCTCTTAGTCATCACCTAGTGGTTTTGTTGTGGGGTGTGGTTGTGGGGATGTTGTTACATCAACTCCCTATGCCACTGTTGTAGACTGCTCTCATCATCCCTTTTATTTTCTAGTGCAACTCCTGGGATATTTAATTATTTAATATTTTTCTTGTGGGATGACCCAAGGAGGTGTGTTTCTTTCTCTTATTTTCCAACCCGACTTAAAACACATTCAAACTATTAAAGCCTGACTCGTCAACCTCTATGAGTGGCATTAATAACAACTAAGCCTTCTCGAGCAATATCCCTTCCCCCAAGCTCTGCAATATGTGTCCCAATTTATCATCCACTTCTAATTTGAACAAAAATAATTATAATGTTAGATTTTAGGCTTCTGTGGTAGTTCTTTGCAGCGTCATGATCCAGATTATCCACAGTTTTTTGTTCATTTTGTCGATGTTTCAAACCCCAAAGGGGGTCCACCATTAGGACTAAATCAGATCGAAGAATGAAATCTTTTATTGAGAGAAGAGTCCAAGGACTTGGGTATAAATAAACTTAGAACCCTAATTCTTATAAAGAAGCTGACACCTTATTTATTTTTAATCTATTGTTATTTAATTTCATTTTAATTAATTAATTAGATTAATTAATTGGCTTGATTATTCCTATTTTAATTCAAAAATAAGTTTTAATTTATTAATTTTATTTTATTGATTAGTTAGATTTAATTGCTTAATAAATTAATTTTGATTTTTTATTTAATTCTATTTATAGTTTTTATTTACCATATTTTCCAAATTTTTATTTACCA
>APFE031638858.1:29088-41977 GCA_000404065.3 Pinus taeda | reverse complement strand
TTAAGTAATTAATTAGGAATTAGAAATTAGGGCTTAATGGAAATAGAAACTTGAAAATATGATAAATAAAAATTTTTGAAAATATGATAAATAAAAACTATGAATAGAATTAAATAAAATAATCAAAATTAATTTATTAAACAATTAAATCTAACTAATAATATAAAATTAAATTAATAAATTAAAAACTTATTTTTGAATTAAATATAAGAATATCAAGCCAATTAATTAATCTAATTAATTAATTAAAATGAAAATAAAATAACAATAAATTAATAATAAATAAGGTGTCGGCTTCTTTATAAGAATTAGGGTTCTAAGTTTATTTATACCCAGGTCCTTGGACTCTTCTCTCAATAAAAGATTTCATTATTCGATCTGATTTAGTCCTGATGATGGACCCCCTTTGGGGTTTGAAATGTCGACAAAATGAACAAAAAACTGTGGATAATCCAGATCATGACACTGCAAATAATTATAATGTTTATAATACGGGAATTTTACCAAGGGATATCACAAACCCTACCCCTCTGGAGGAACACGATACTTGGTGTTTTGTATCACAACATAATAGAAAACATTCTTAACCTAAACATTAATCATAATGAGATTTATATTTACAACTCATTTACATTCATTTTTAACATACACAATTGCTTTCCCAACAAGAAAATGGATATAAAATCCAATAAATCATCCATCTTTCAATGGTTCTTTCACAGTTTCCTGGTGCTTTTGTTGTGAACTCTAATATCTTGAAGCTGCTATTGATAGCTAAGTTTGTAGCTAGATCAATTAACCCGAACTGGGAAATCCCATATCCATTCCTGCATCATAGGCTCACAAAATTACATGAGACTCATTGCAAAGAAGTGAAATATATTTGAAAATGTGCCTCATGAGTAGAGGTCTCCATGAGGCTAATCCCTACAATTCGACTTATTTTTCAGCACAATGAGACCAAATTAATTCACAACCCTACCCATCATATATCAAATAGTGCTTTCTCTCGCCCATTTGATTCCTTATATGACTAAAAATCCCAAACATGGCATCACTTCCTACATCAAACTTATAAGAATTATCAGTCATTCTTTCACAAGAATTATCCCTAATAATGATCTATCAATCACAATGGAATTTCATGCGATTATTTAATCATTAACATGTATATGAACTCACAACATACTCGCACATGTGGACAAAGTAAAGGTTGAGATAACCTCTTGTAACCATGAAGGAATGCATGGTATTGGGATCAATGGTCCCAAATTTGGCCAAGGATTTTGTTATCCAAGTCCTTTGTTCCTAACTTATGCAAACAATTCTACTGTGACAGTTCGCGAACCAAAAGCTTGTCGTACCAAATAACATATCTATTCCTCCACTGCATCATAATGCAAGGATGCACTTGAGTGCATGTACATATTGTTCATGTAGTTTTAAAGTTTAGGATACTTCCCTTTTTATGCCATTTTCATGGTTTTCCATTCATTCCCATGGGCCCAACTAAACCACTTGTATGTCATACTTTTCCTTCTTTCATTCAACTTCCCTTTATTCATGCACTATTCTTCATTTGGGTCTATTTTCCTCATTGGGTTCCACTCAACCCTTCCCTACCGCTCCATTATCTTACATCCACACACAACAAATTTTCCAAGACCCAAGACATAGAATGAAAAGTAAAGGAAAATAAAAAATTCATAACAGCTCATAACAAAAATACAAAACATAAACAAGGTAGCATAGCCATGCACAAGTCAACAGTCAAAATAGAAAACCAATTATAAAATCAATCGTAAAACACAAAATACATAGCAATTCATAATCACAAAAACTAATCCCCACAAGTTTTAGTATTTTTCAACATTTCAAGAAAGAAAGCTCATCGGGAGCCCTCTTCAAGATTCCAGTCAGTCACTTTATTGGAACCAACCATAGTAATTAAATTCAAAATTTGTACAATTTATTTATAATTTAATTACATTGATTCAATAGCAACAAAATGGGTATGCTTCCCACATCTAATCAACCATCTCAACCATTGATGCTAGGTGACCAGCTTACCCATTTTCCACCACTGTGTAGGTTTGAGACATTTTTGAGCTAGCTCCCAAACTATATTAGCTTCCTAAATGTTGTACAACCTTGAGCCATCATTCTTGCATTGTGGAAAGTCATTTATTAGTTGTTTCTCTCCTCAAGTATAACACTTGAAGGGTCCTATTCTATAGTCTTTGACCTCTTCTCCCGTAGCTTGAGAAGCTTGGCCTTCATTAGAAGCATTGGACTTATACTAATTTTCACCTCTATTAGTGGCGAGACTTCTTTCCTTTTTCCCAGGAAGTTGACCCAAATTTCCCTCTTTGTTTCTTCCAGAGTCGAAATTTATTTTTTTCCTTCCAGTCAACCTTAAGCATTGGCCTGCACATAGATTTCTCGTAGCTATTCTTTAGCTTTATGATTGCATCCTTTAGGGTCTATGGCTTGTCAAAGTCAATTATATCTTTGAAAGAATACGATGCCCCATTGATAAAACTTTGAAATGTTTCCTTTTCCCCCTTGAGGTAAGACAGATACCACAATAGCTCCAAGAATTTATTAACATAATCCTCATAGGACATCTGCCAAATTTTGAGTTCATAGAACTCATTGGCCTTGTTGTCAAAATAATTTTTTAACAAGTATTTGTCCCTAAAGTATAGTTCCTCAAATTAATTCTATGAAAAATCCTCTTCTATCATGCATTCTACATTATTTAAATACTCCCACCAGATATTAGCCTTTCCTTTCAAGCTAAAGGAAACCACCTTTGCTTTCATATTCTAAGATTAGTAATGAAATTTGAAGAAAATTTTCTTCCCCAACATCCATGCTTTGACGTCTTCTACTTTATTTACATCAAAATGAATTGTGGGAGGCTTAGATTTCTTAAATTCCTATGGTACGTATTCCTTTCACCTCCGTGCACCATGATGATCAGATGATAATGGTGATGTCCTTTATGGGTGTCTTCATATTATTAATCATGGGTGCTATTATTTATCTTTGGAGTATCCAATAAAGTACCTAATTTTATTGCATCTTCACTTGGCATCCTATGCTACTCTCTAGATCTTCTCTAATCTGCTCCATTTATTATTTCTTCTTGTTCCAAGGGGCTCTAACTATCCCTATGGATAGCTCCCAACTCATGTTATCTTAACCTTTGTAAGTGTGAAAGCCACCACAATATGAATGCTTTCACTTTTGATTTCCTCTCCTATGCTCTTACAACTCTCTCATTGTGAGCGTTGTAACTCCTTATTTCATCCCTTAAGATTCTTAGTGTGTCCATCTAGAGAGGAGAGCACATCTCTCCATTTTTATCAACTGACCTCTCCTCTTCATAACCATGTTGTGACTTGTCAATGCTATATTGAACCATTATTTTCCTATTTCCTTTTGGTATTTAGTGTCTTCTTATGTGTTTTCATACACACACATAACTATTAGATTAAACTTACATAAGTACATAATATAAATAATCACCTTCACTTGTGATTATGAGTCTGCTAATATAAGTCTAGCTGAAACACTACACCTTAAATTAGCACATCAATAATAATAACACCATGCAAAAGTATTTGTACCATGATACATGCACATAACAAAATCAAGATCATCTAGTAACATAGAAATTCAATCCATATAAGAATCAGGTTCTAGCACATATCACATTTCTTTGAAGCCTCCTCTAATCCCCAAAAGTCTAGTGTTGAAACTTAGCTCTAATACCACTCTATAACATACCCGATTACCACTCCTATACCACACTAAATATAGAAGGAGTCAATTTCTATGATAGACCCAACTTCCAAGGTCTTGTTATGGAGATTGGATATTAATTTTTCGCTCTTTTTCAAACTTTTCAAAACACAAAACCGACAACACCATTGTGTTCATCTCATCAAGAATTTTCCAATGATATACAATTTATCTTGATCTAATTCCCAGATCATGAAATATAACCATTTAAATATTTATTCTTTTTAATCCTTCCATGTCATCATAACTTGTCGCGTGGTGCACACGTGGTACTCCCCCTTAGCACCATGTCATCAAATCACGTGTCCACATCATTCTACTCATTACGTGGTAGGTCTATGTGGCACATACAAAACCCTCGGAGGTGGTCCCAACTAAACCCTTCCATAACATGTAAAACAATCATTTCCTCATGACCACCTAATAGAGGCTATAATGGCTCGAGATAGGGAATTCACCATTATCAAATGAGGAGGGGGTCTCTGTTTGCTAGGATACATCATTGTTGGCTCGCTGCCCCCCTTACCTTTGACACAACAACCTTTCATCTAGTGGTTGATGCCCGGGACGACAATATCTATCGACTATTGTTGGACCCACATTTCTATCTTAGCCTATGTCTACCACTATTCCCCGCACCCAAGCACATCATGTCCATACCTAGTGCCCTGGTGGTTTGAAGTTTCATAATAAATGCCTTGTAAATTTACATTTGTCATCTCCCATCTTCCAACCTCCACTATTTCCACACTTGTGATGCTCACAAACGTGACATCAATTCAGTGTGATGTCAACCCCGTGTCACACTCACGTTACACACTCCACATGTCTTCCTCTAGGAGTGCCATGTGGCACCCATTTTCAACCCACTTGGCCACATCAAATGGTTGAATCTAGGTGACACATGTCCTACCACATCACCTATTCATCCATGCAATCTACCTTTATGTCCTTGGTCCCACAACAAGCTTTAACGCCTTGTAAATTTCCTTTTCTCCATTATATGAGTTTTGGGGTCTTTTAGTCTATTTCACGATTTCTCTAAACTTATGATTATTTTGGCATTCCTATCCATATACATGCAACCTCGCATTTATGCCGGATTACAATGGGCCCTACCACCATGTCATCTTTAGATTTAAATCCCCGGAGTTTTTTATTGTGCCTCCCTTTGAAACCTCTAGGGTACCCAAGCCTAGGTCACCCAACAGTGCTCATGCTACTATCATCAATGATCATGATTTAAATAAGGAACCCCTCATTTTCAGTGTTTCATTATAACACCTAATCATAGGTGCTGTGAGGTTTAAGCCTAGCCTTGTAGAACCAAAAAAATTCCTTGCCCATGCAACATAAAAAATTGATTATATATATGCACATAAAAATGCTCCTTTGAGTTATTCCTTATGATCTTTCTGAGACTTGTCCATGACCCTTAAATCATTATATTTGTGTGTGTGTGTGTACAAACTAGACTATTTCCCCTAATATTATTTTATAAACAAGGACTAGATTTACAAGACCTTCAATTCTAGTATGTAATTATAAATTGGATATTTCCCATCCTTGATACTCAGGAAACATAGGAAATATGCTAAATCAGGCAATATCAGTAAATCAAACAACCATTTTATGGAATCCATTTAACTAGGGTATATTAAAAGAACAACACCGAAATTTAAACCATTCTATAACCATGTAAGTAAAACAATGTTTCTCATTCACATAGGAAACATCATTCCTCAAAATAACAAAGGTATTGAATAAACAAAGTAATTTAACCCATTCCTCAAATATTCCATAAGAAGTAAGCATTCTTATTCTTACAAGAAATAAAAATTCCATGCATTCACTATGGTATTGAAATAGAAGAATAATAATTCATATAGCATTCTCTAGCACATAAGGCAAAAAAAGACTTATTTTATATTGAAATATTTGGAAACTGATATTGGGACTCTAACTCTCTCCCCAAATTTAAATGAGTTGCAACTAATATTTCTTATAGGTGTCACCTTCAATTTAGATTCTAGATCCTAAGGAGGAGTTCTCAATGTCCACTTAATTTTATCAGGTGAAACGGGGTCCCTGAAGGTACACCACCTCCACCCACTAGCCATTCCAGTAATCAAATACATTGATATATAATTCCCTCAAATGGCCTCAATAATCTTTGTTTACAACCGTAAATTATTTAGCTTCAATGTAGGGGTCCTTTGTAAGCATAGAGAATCATTTCCCTAATCCGAGATGATAGTTTCATTATATCATAATAAGGTTGCTCAACTACAAAAACTACTTCCAAGAAAGTAGTTTAATCAATCCACAAGCTTCCCAATGGTATTCCTAAACCTTAAGAAAACGTCTTCCTAGTCAGAGAAACTTTAACTCAGTCAACTTCATCACAAGGGTCCTTTATAATACAAATAATCACATCTCTAATATGGGAGAGTAGTGTCATTATAACATGGGAAGGTTCTTCAACTAGCAATCTACTTATAGATCAACATCTTCTTGAGTCCAAAAGATTTCAAATGGTTTCCTTAGTCCTAAGATGACCCACTCTTAGTCACAAGAGGAGTGTTTTTATGAAAATATGGGAAGGTTCTTGAGTTTGAAATCTATTGATATATCAGTAGGTTCTTTAGTCCAAAAACTTCCTATTGGTTTCCTAAGGCAAGCCGTAATTGGTGGATTCTTTAGCCCTTAGGAAACCCACTACTTATTCATAGGAGGAGGAGATATCAATATGGAAAGGTTTCTCAATTGGATAAAATAGCATGAATGCATCGAGATCAATTTTCTTAAGTAGTGCTTTAGAGAGTGCAAGCACCAATGTTCCTAGCACAGGGCTAGACTTGGTTTTTCCTTAGCCTCTAAGTACCTTAATGCCTCTTTCTCCTGGCTACTAGGTTCCTAAATATACAAAATTCCTATTGGGTTGTTCAGCCCTAAGGCAAGCACTTCTTGGTTGTTTATACAATCCTTAGGAAAACCACTGCTCTATATTCTTAGCCAATAAACCCTCTTGGGACTCTTCATCTAGCATTTTACTAAGCGAACTCTCTTTCTTCCATCTTTTCCCTTTGTTTCATTCCTCTTGGTTATGAGTTCTTGCTTCATTCCACTTGTTGACTCTTGCGCTTAATGAATGGAAGGATAATGCATAGATTTATTATAATAACACCTTCCTTTCCTTCTCCCATCAAGAAGTCCCTTCGCAACCTCCCACTCTGCTACTACAACCATATTCTTTGTTTTGTGTGACCATGAACTTGGAATCTTTCCCACACCTCTTAGTCTTTGGGAAATGGTTTTCTTGTGGGGTGTGGTCACCGGGATGTTGTTACACCAACTCCCTATGCTTCTCTAGTAGATTGTCCTCATCCTTCCCTTTATTTGCCAGTGCAACTCCTCCAATATTTAGTTATGTCCTCTTTGCCTTGCGGGCTCACCCAAGGAGGTATGGTGTTTTTTCTCTTGTTTTCCAATCTAAATTAAAAGATATAAAACCTATTAAAGTCTAAACAGACAACCTCCATGACTGGCATAAATAACAACCAGGGCTTCTAAAGCAATCTCCCTTCCCCTATGCTCTGGAATATGTCCTAATTTCTTAACCATTTTTAATTTTAACAAAAATAGTTGCAAGATTTATAATAAGGGAATTTGACCACGGGCTATCACATAATAAATATATAATCATGGTTGTGGTTGATCACATTTCCAAATGTTCCCATTTTTATTCTCTCTAACACCCACTTCAGGTCCTCTATAATCACTCAAGTATGGATACATAACCTCTTTAAAATTTATGGTGTGCTACACTCAATTGTTATCGACCAAAAAAACACTTGATTAGAAATTTCTGTCAATACGTGTTTCAACTCTAGGGCACTCAATTGAATCTCCACATCGGATATCACCTCAAATTGCGGTCAAACTAAAGCTATAAATGATTATTTGAAAGCCTATTCATGGTTCTTTACTTCATTATGTAAACCCAAATGGGTATATTGGTTACGTCTAGTTGGTTCATGGCATAATACAACTCATCATAGCATCATTAGAATGACTCCCCTTGAGGTTTTTTATGATCAAAATTGCTCATTATTTCTATCCTACTTACTTGGAGTCTCTAAGGTGTAGAAAGTAGAGAAAACCATCACAAATTAAGTTCACATTCTCCATGATCTCAACAATAATTCGGTCATAGATCATAATTTAATGAAGAAATATGACGATTAATGTCATTCTAACTACTTTTTTGATGAATGTATCAAGTGTTGATCCATCCATGGCCTTATAATCCAACCTCACTGAAAGATAACCATCATTAGAAGCATGCTCCCAAGTTTTATGTCCCTTAAAAGTTCATAAAATGTATTAGAGTACTTTATTACAAATTCAAATTTCCTATCCTCTAAATTTCATCCTATCTTTCATGCCTCCTACTTAGAGAAAGTGGCTTGCTCTAACTCTTATTTTCAAACTTTCCTTCCAAAACTAGATGAAATAAAATCCATTTTATTATAGCTTGGGTCCATCCTCAATACAAGGTGGTGGTGCATTTTCTAGTGTACTATATAAGAGATCCTTATATGATGGAAGGATACATAGTCCAAGTCTTCCACATGGGAACCAACAGAAATTCTTCAACAATTCACTCATCTCTAGCATTGTGGAGAACATTTCTTTATAATGGGGAGGACACATTAAGCTAATACCCTAACTCTCTTAAGTAAATAGATATATTTTTATGTATTGGGGCCATATCTATCAAATAAGGCCCATGTAGTTGATATAGTGTGAATGAAATAATTTTATAAACAAAGGCTTGCTCTAAGTTCTTTCCAACTTGAAAGTTCCTAGGAGGTTAGATTGAAACTATATAATGAAGTAGAAATAAGGTAATGTGATTCCTTCTAAGCAATATTGTGATTGGATCTTTGTTGATATATATGTTTCACCTTTGAAGAGACAAGTTGAAAATTGTTTTAACTAATAAAAGTATTGTTTTATATGGCATCATTTTTTCTACAATTTCCTGTTGTTGTTATAATTTGTCATTTTTACTCTAAATTTTTCTATATTTTTTATTTCTACTCTATATCTTCTATATTTATATATTATAATTAAAAAAAATAATGAAAAATAAATTTATAATACAATGTACTTATTTCAGGGAAAGTTTATTAAATTTCCATATAACAAAATGTAGCGTGACAAGCCTATATCCATCTTAAGTTCAGATCTAAAGCACAAAGAGGGATTAAATATCTTGAGGTTAAGACCTCTTTTAGAGTGAAAAGAGATTTCATCCCTTTCAACGCTTGGTAAATATGAGGTTAAGATGGATATAGGATGGTTTTCCCCCTTTAGATAGGCTATATTTCACATGAATATTATGGGTCAATACCATGGGTGAATATCATGGGTAAATACATTATTTTTATTGCACCAAGAGATGCTCTCCAACCCAACATGGTAGAGATGTTGTAATGTATTATTAAACATTTTGTAATGTTTTGCTAAATATTTTGACTCGATTAACTTATAAAGATAAAAATAAAATCAAATAAAATCAAATCAAAACAAATTAAATGAAATAAATAATAATTATAATTAGTAATGAAACATTTTGACACTCTCGAATTACGTTAAATAAAGAATTTAAAATAAAATAAAATAAATTATTAATTATAATTAATAATTAAACCAACCTAGATCCATTTTAACTCTGGATCTACCAAGTGTTAACAGGGATCAAATGCCTTAAGTTGAAAATATTTTTTAGAGTGAAAATATATTTGATCCCTCTCGATAGTTGGTAGATATAGAGTTAAGATGGATATAGATGTTTTAAAGAATGATTATTTTTACTTTTACTTTTAAATTTATTATGTTTTAATAGGACAATACATGAAATTACAACGTATCTTCCATACTAGGCTTGAGAGCACCTCTCAACACAATTACAAAAACAAAAGAAAAAACTTACATATTGGCATACTCATTTTAGATTTTGTGATGCTCTTTGCACTCTTTTGGATCATTTTCTATTCATTTTTTATTAAAATATAGTTTTTATTAAGCATTTGTGTATAGGACCCTTAACTTCATATAACCACCCTCCCACATTTATCTAGTTTCATGAGCCTACAAGGGTAAACATGAGAGGAGGAGTTATTATGACATGACCTGACATCCTAGGTCCCATTAAGGAAATGGGGTCAACTGTGGAAGACAAACTGAAAACTCATAACATTCTATAGGGCTACAGGTCACTCAGAGGCTAAGTAACCACCCCAAGTGGCCAAAAATTGAGTTCGACACTGTTTTATTTATCCTAGGTCCTCAATATCTTCCACAAAAAGGCCTTCATGTGTTTGGGAGCCTCAAAATGCATGCACAAGCCTGTATCTATGCTTTTTCAACCCAACTTTTCATTTTAGAGGGTGTGGTCCTAGATTCTGAGCCTAAATCTCAGGTCAGCCTCAAGGCCACGTCCTAGAACTCAAAAATACTTTCCAAAATCAATAATGGCATAAACAATATCTATTCATACAAAATTTGATCATGGACTTGACCTAACCAGGCCTAACCATGACAGTCATTCCATCAAACATATGGTGAACATGTAATCTAAAAGTCATAAATACATATTTAAAGATAGGGGTCTGATTCTTATCTGAGAATTGTCAAGAATGTCTAATGCCCTCTCATAATAGCTTCCATAACATCTATTAGCTCTTGAAGTTATTAAACATTAATCAACAAATTAAAACACATCAAGAGCCATAACCAATATACATATTATAACCAACATACTAGAAAATGAAAAACATATACACCATGATATAACATCCATCAAAAGAAAATATCTCTTATTAACATATGCAAAATACAACCATGTCAGGGACTTCCACGTACCACCTAACCACAGATTGGGCTGAACCAAATCTCTCTTTCAACCAATCACCCTGTGCCATATTCCAAGTGTGAATGTGGTATCTCATGGAATAAATCAAACAAAATTGAACTAGGGATTCTAGAGTCCAAACCACCTCAAGCCTCAACCAGTGATTCCACCTCATGATTGAAACATTACTAACACCATCCAGATCAGTCTTTACCCAATTTGTTTAGGGTTCTAGGAACTAGTAACTCAACCGAAAACCTTACAAGGCTCCAGAGTGTTTATCCAACCCGGTTCAAGGACTAGTACCTCAACCAACCAAGGGCTCCGGAGAATTTTTCCAACCTAGGCTCTAAGACTAGTAACTCAACCCAAGTTGTTCCAAGGCTTCCAGAGCATTTGTTCCAACCCACAACCAAGAGGAGTTATGAGCACCAAGTAGAAAACAAACATATGGAAAAACCCACAACACCATGGCTATCCAGGAAATTGCAAGACAAGGCTAAAACCATTGTCAATCTAGAAAATCCTCCATGCCAATGATAGATCATAACAAAATAACTATATGCATATACTATGCATCTATAAATCAACAAGGAGATCACACATGAAACATGTTACCTACAAAGAAATTGAGTTGTAGCCGCTGATCATGATGCCCCCTTTCACTTTCCTAATTTTCCTTTGCCTTAGTTCTCCAAATCCAATGTACGCCAAAATTCTCAAAGAGTGCTCCAAGTAAACTCTAAGTGTGAAAAAGTGTGAGAGAGAGAGAATAGAAGAGAGATCTAAGATAAAGATGACAAAAGGTTGTGAATTGATCCTCATAAGCCTTTTTATCATTAAAGCCTCTATTTTATTCATTTTCCTTCATTTTTTCTCACATGCAATGCTATGACCTTTCACCTTCATTTTCTCCTATTTTTCTCTATTTTCATAAATAAATGTCAAATAATGCCTCTTTCCCTTTTCCAATTTCCATAGCCATTTATTAATCACCAGTGATCCCCATCGCTATGTTTTTCCGAACAATCATCTTAGACTATGTGTCCTGTGACCTTGGTTATAATTTTTATTTATTTACATAGGAAATCAACCAGGAGTTGTTACACTTTACGTGGATAATACGACAAAGTAATAGATACTTTCATTAAAATCAATTCAATAAAAATGAAAAATGAGTAGAATAACCTTTTTGTCATGGATTTAGACATTAATATGCTAAATGACAATTCATAACTCTATTGAGAGAAAAACTCTAGAAAGATCTTCAATTTTCATGAATTTGAAGTAATCTTAAAATGAGTTTATATTTTCCATGATATCTTATTAAACTTCAAAACTACATATGTAAGTTGATAGTGTAAATCTAGAACTTGCTCTCTTTTCATTTTATAAGCTTGGCTAATATGCTAGTAATGAATTTCTATCATGGAAGTCATTTTTAAGATCATGATTAAATAAATGATGAGTTTACTCTTTGAAATGCAAGAAAGGAGAGTGAATTGGGAAATGCCCTTAGCTAGCCAAGTGGCTAAAGTTGTGAGGAAAGAAATCATAATTTCTTTTTATTATGATGATTGAAAGTTGAGAGATTGAGAGTATGTAAGTGCTAAACAAACATGAACTTATTGGAACGAAATTATAAAAGCACTGATTATGATGGCTGAATATTTAGCTGGGTATGTACGTGCCAAATAAATATCAATTTACTTTATATTAAACTTTATCCACTCATAATAATAAAAATATATATTTCCACATTTCATTATGAAAAGTTACAAACATTATGTTATTTTTTTTATTAGTACTTCAAATCTTAAAATTCCTAAAAATAATGTCTAAGACAAAGGATATATATGGTTACACTTAGAAAAAATTATGTTTTTCATAGAGAATGTATGATGACATGCCTACATTGCAAAACTAAATATAAATGTTTATTTCCTAATGGAAATCTCTATTCATCCATTCCAACTTTCACCTTATTCAAAGTTATTCATATTCTATTGAGAAAGTAAACAATTTTCAAAATTAATACTATTTAATTATGCTTCGAAGATTAAAGTTAATATTGTCCACTCGTACTTAGTTTATGGTTAGCAATGTAAACTTTGAAATGAGAACTAATACGATTACGCATTTCGTTAAGGTAGCAAA
>APFE031638858.1:0-13576 GCA_000404065.3 Pinus taeda | reverse complement strand
AGTAGCAGAATTCCTTTCATGTGTGCCAAAGACAGACGACTCGACAGTAGTAAAAGACCAGTTCCCTGATGATCACTTATTTGTTGTAACCATGAAAACACTGTGGTACACAGATGTTGCAAACTACCTAGCAATGGGAGAATTACCCAAGCACCTGATGCCGAGTGAAAGAAAACAAATAGTATAGCATAACACTCGGTTCTCCTAGATCAGAAGATATTTATTTCATACAGGAGCCGATATGCATATTCAAAGATGTGTCAAGGAAGACAAAATCTTCGACATCCTGAAAGCTTGCCACGATGTGCCTTGCGCTGGACATTTTGCAAACCCCAAGATTGGTCACAAAGTTTCACAGATGGGCTATTATTGGCCCACCATTTTTAAGGACACAAAGAAGTTTGTCCAAGCATGTGATAGATGCCAAAGAATGGGTCGCCCTTGGCACTCTGACAAGATGCCCTTGCATTCGCTGTTAGTCATTGAACCTTTTGAATGATGGGTGTTAGATTACATTGGTCCAATAAACCCATCATCTAATCAAAAGACATATATACTAGTCGCAACCGAATCTGTGGAGGTAGAGGCATTACCAAGGGCAACGGAGGACTTAGTAATCCACTTTCTTTTCCAACTTTTCATGTGGTATGGCTTGCCTAGAGAAATAATCATGGATGGAGGGCCCCAATTTATAGGCCATAAGATTACTGCAACATTAAAAAATCATCATATCATGCACAGAATCACATCTCCATACCACCTGCAGGCAAACGGCCAGGTAGAAAGCACCAATAAAGTAATCAAGGCAATACTCACAAAGACAGTCACATCACATAAACGTGACTGGGTTACCCGATTGCCAGAAGCCCTATGGGCATACCACATGACATGGAGAAATGCCATGAGATATTCCCCATATCAGCTAGTGTTTGGCAAATAACCTATCTTCCGAATAGAATTTGAAATTTAGACATTGAGGATATCTCAAGAAGTAGGCATGGACTTAAATGAAGCACAGATTAATAGGCTACATCAATTCAATGAATTGGATGAAATCCAACTATTAGCTCTCCAACATACTGCATTGATCCAACAACAAAGAGCGAAATGGCATGATTCCCTTATCAAGAAGAAGATATTCCATGAAGGTGATTGGGCAATTCTGAAT
Organism: Pinus taeda; assembly: GCA_000404065.3. NCBI lineage: Eukaryota > Viridiplantae > Streptophyta > Pinopsida > Pinales > Pinaceae > Pinus > Pinus taeda. The sequence continues at coordinate 12,408 of APFE031638858.1, read as the reverse complement.
GATTCTAGGTTTCAGGGTTTCTCGGGCCAACTCCAGACCAGATGGTTAGGCCCCTATGAGATACAATAGGTGCATGATAATGGCACCCTCACATTAGCCACCATTGATGGGTATGGCTACTCTTTTAAAGTAAATGGACATCGAGTAAGCCTCTATCACAAACTGCTTACCAGGGAGTCCTTTTGCCAACCGTTACGGGAAGATTCGACTATGCAAATTCTTGCTGAGGAGGGAAACCCATCCACAACATCGGTCCAATAAAGAATTTATTTCTTTTGAAATTTTTACATAAATTTCCCTTGCTATTTGATTGAATTTGCTTGTATAATAAATTTTATATAAGTTTTCCTTTCTATTTTTCCTTTGTTGTTCCTTATAGGGAACAATTGTTGTTCCCTCTAAGGAAAAACAATGTTCATGTGGATTTTCCCCTGATGTTCCCTCTAAGGAACAATCGTTGTTCCCTCTAAGGAACAACAATTTCGGTGTGCAATTTTTTTTCTTCCTACTATTCCCTACAAGGAACATCTATTAATCCCTATAAGGAACAATTGTTGTTCCCTCTAAGGAACAACCATTGTTCCCTCTAAGGAACAACCGTTGTTCCTTGTAAGGAACAACAATTTTGGTGCACAATTTTTTTCTTCCTATTGTTCCCTACAAGGAACAACTGTTGTTCCCTCTAAGGAATAGTTGTTGTTCCCTCTAAGGAACACCTGTTGTTCCCTCTAAGGAACAACAATTTCGGTGTAATTTTTTTTTCTTGTTGTTGTTCCCTACAAGGAATAGCTATGGTTCCCTCTAAGGAATAGCTATTGTGCCCTCTAAGGAATAGCCGTTGTTCCCTCTAAGGAATAGAAACTTTTTATGCAATTTTTTTCTTCTTGTTGTTCCCTACAAGGAACAACTATTGTTCCCTCTAAGGAACAACTATTGTTCCCTCAAATGAATAGCCATTGTTACCTCTAAGGAACAACAATTTCAGCGTGCAGTTTTTTTGCTATTCCCTACAAGGAACAATTGTTGTTCCCTATAGGGAACGACAATTTTTAGCATGTATTTCCCTTGCTATTCCCTACTGGGAACATATGTTGTTCCCCAGAGGGAATAATTGTTTTTCCCTTTAAGGAACATCAATTTTCGTATGTATTTCCTTAGTTGTTCCCTACAGGGAACAACTGTTGTTCCCTCTAAGGAACAACACCTTTTTGCATGTCTTTCCTTGTTGTTCCCTATGAGGAACAACAATTTTTGTGTGAGGTTTCCTTTTTCTGTTTCCTTTAGGAAATAGAACTTTGTGAATAGTTTTTTGAGAACACCCTTTCTTTCCTTTGCTCACTCTTTATGATCCTCTATGGGGCACAAGTGTACAAATATATATGCAAGGATACAAATCTGGAGTTTACTACAACAGGAAAATATATTGAATGTTATCATCTTTAATGAGACTGCGTTGTATTGATCAAAAAGAAAGGAAACAATCATCTATGTCACTTCACTATCCTCATTTCCATTATAAATCGAATTGACTAATTATTTGTACTATGTTGGTTCTCCCCTAACCGCTATAATTCTCTTTGTTCATTATCATGAATAAGGTTAAGGAAATAATTTTTTTCTATTGATATGTTCAAACTTCTTCTGCCATCCCTACTCCGAAGGAGTGTTGAGCCACCCTCTATATATAAACAGGAAGTTTTGTTAAAAAAAATAAAAAATAAAATATAAAATAAGAGACATATACATATGTTTACTAACAATTCTATGATTTTTTTCTCACAGATGGAGGATAGGGGGTCTCATCATGAGCCAGCCTACCATGATCATAAGGAAGCAGGGAAGTGGCATTCCCACTATGGCCACCACACCAGGGATATGATCCAATGGATGCATCAAGAAATAAAGTCCTTGGAATAGGAGGTCTCACTACGAGTCGGCATGCCCACCTTTCACTCCTTCCCAATGAATGGCAATGTGTTCATTTGGTTTCCAAGCCAGCACATTGGTCTCTACTCTGATATCATAATGCACTTCCCCAATTATACATAGAGGACCATGGTTCCAAAGGGTTGGAAAGTAACTCTATTGAGGCTATAGACACCTGCAGGCAACAAAAGCTCTGTGGATGGTATCGAAGTCATATTTTCAACATGAATAGTTATTATAATTCCGTTTTCTTATCTTTTATCTTTACTACAGAGAGATTATGTTCCTAATTTACTTTGAACCTTTATGGATGCGATATCTTTTAAAAAACAATCATAATAGTTTTAAGTGGAATAATGACGGTAAAGTATTTTTCCTGTGTCATTTGTCCTTTCTCCTTTTTGAATCGCCTCATGACATCTCCTCACTTATTGATAATTCTCAATATATGCATTGATTTCAGCGCTCTGATATCTTTCGGGATACTTTCATTAATATGGATACCTTTCCACTTTCATCACCCCTGTACTTCACTGCCAGCATGTTATCCATTCACTCATTCGGTCGAAGGTGACCTATTATTTCAAAGGGGGGCGAGGAGTAACCTCTAGTGTCCTTATGCATGTGTGTTAGCTCTTTATTTGATTTTTCAGGGCAATACAACATCCCATGATCACAGAGCATGTGGCATAATAATAAGTCCTAGATAACGGTATTTATGCTTATAAAGTATCATATGATATAACTATTATAACAACTTGTTGTTCCATCACTCTACACTGTTTATTATTGTGCTATCTCTTCTACACTAACCGTTTGTAGAATTTAGGCAGTATGGGAGGAAGAACAGTGCATAAGGAGCTGCTAATACTGGCTATTTCTGATGCAGCTAGAGAAATTTTAGCTCGAGCTGGGTGGATAGCATACTTTACACGATTTCAGTCATCCAACGAGGAAATTTCCATTGAATTCCTACAAAATTTACGGAATGGACAATCCATGGTAAGGGGTAGACAAATCACAGTAACATATGCTATGATAATAGAAGTATCCGAGTTGCAAGCCGAAGGACCCATATGGGCTAAAAAACGATTGAAGTTGCATGATGCTATTGAAGCCTTTAAGGATGAAGAATAGTAGCTGATAAAAAAAGGCAAAGGCGTTCAGCCAACTTTGCTTGGAGAAGCATGGGGAGAATTAGCAAGAATCATTTAGAATTACATCACATGCAATGGGTGCAAAGACGTGGTAAGGCCACGTCAACTCAAACTCTTAACAGTTCTAAAACAAAAGTGCTCTGTAAATTTACCTACGTTATTGAATTTTTTACTGCATGACAATGCCAAGAGGCTAAGATGGTCCCGACACATAGAAACCGTAGTAAGCCACCCCTATTTGATTAGGCTGATAGTTAGCTACAACCTCACCCAACGACAATCAAGCTGGCACGAACTAATATTTGCTCTCGAAGGAGGTTTGGCTCTACCTGAGCTAACCATGTTCCGAAAAGGAAGAGGACCACCCTTGCAAAGAACATTCCCCAAAAGCGCATACATTCCACCAAGCTGAGGACAAACTTAGGAGTTTCCGAAAATCTCCAGGGTAGTATCAGCCAGCCCATAGAACTATCCAGCCTAGAAAGTGAGAAATACTTGTAGTTACAAGGATGAGGCGACCCTAAATCAGACCATGAGGAAGAAATAGGGCATTCTGAGGATCAACAAAGAAATGAATCAGGACTCTCCTCAACACCAAATACAAGTCCCCCAGGAGATTTATTGCACGATATTGAATTGGCCCAAATCCTGGCCAATATGAATGATTTCATACAGCCTGAAATCCTGCTCAATTTTAATTTGGGAACAACTCAATCTCTAGAGAACTCTGGCCATGACAAAATTCTATGAGAAAATGTAAGCTGCGAAGTGGAAACAGACGCAGAGGCCACTCAAGAAGAAGTGAACCAACCTGGTCACATGCCTCCAAGAGAACCTAGGCAGGTAGGCCTAAAAATGGAGAATATATGCCAAATAGAAGGAGTAGAAATAAGCCAAGAAAATGATTACCAATCTGGGGACACAGTTCTTTTAGAATAGAGCCAAGATGAGCAACCAGGCTCGTTAGAAGAAAAAACTATTAATAGAAAAATTGCTCCCCGCAAAAGTATAGAGCCAAAATTAAAAATCTTAGGAAGGAACAACAGAGGCTTCGGAAAATGGTAAAAAGGCTCAGAAGAAAGATAAAAGAAATATCTATGGGGAAGGTTCCAAACAAAACATTGGAGACAGTAAACGTAGCAGTTCAAACTGAATTATATGAAAGTAGGGCTACAAGGACTCAAACTGAGCCCATACTCACTCAACCTGTTAAGGAACATCATCCAATTCTTGCAGAAGTAGCTACCTAGATAGAGGTTGTACCCTCTTATAACATAACTATTCAGATGGAGGTGGTACCCTCCTATAGCATGGCTATCCAAACGGAGGTTTTGACCTCCCATAATAAAGAAACGTAGACCGTAGGCATCCTTTCTCATAACAGAAGTACTCATAAAACCATTCAAGCCAAAGATGTAATGATACGCAATGACACCAGTATATTGAATCTTCAAGAAGATTTAGCACAGGCTCAGCTTGTCATAGAATGGCTTGAACAACAAACTGTTTTCCAGCAAAAATACCAGGAATTGCAGAGGCAGCTTCAGGACATGAATACATCAGAGAGTGAGACCTTCGACAAATACCAAAAAGAAGAAGAGAAAATTGAGAAAATTAAGCTCAGATTAGAGAAGGTCATGAGTCAAACAGACACTATCTACTCATTATATACTGATGTCTTGGCATGCAAATCTCCTACCAATAATTATGCCTTATTTTTGTTAGAACGATACTTGTTGTTAAAAATTAAAGTCGTGAGAGATGGAAAACCAATTGAATTAAAAACAATTGAGGATTTTCTAAACTATTGCAAACAGCATGGGGTAAAATTTCAAAGGTTTCTTTGTGAATTCTACGTACACAATTTTGTATTAGAGGAAGAGGCGGAAAAGAACCCCAACCCTTTTGTGGGGGATGTTGAATTGCATGTTTTTATCTCATTTGTAGTTAATCAACTAAAATGGTTCAAGGCTGATAACGTGTTCCAAAGACAAAAGCATGGACTGGATCTTTGGGTTAGAAGTGAACCAAAGTGCCCTTTGCAAATGTTGGCCAATCACAAGATTCTGATGACAAGGGAAGGGTGGTTCAAATTTTGGGGCCTATTCAGAAAGAGATTGTACAAAAGGGAGTAGAATACTTCCTCTCCATTAAACAAAGCTCCTTGGCTGCAGCAAAGCTTAGGTGGATAGTATCCAATAGTAGTGTACATAATAGAGAACCATTTAATTACAAAAATTTTAAGCTAGCTGCAGACCGTTTTGTCACATATAGCAATCAAATTTTGAGAGAAGGTCCTTATTGGCTAGGATGTCGATTCTGTAGCCCCATCATTTGGTATCATGCTGAAGGTTATCGGGCTATATAAAAATTTCTTGAAGGATAGATAGGGCCCATCTTTGAGCTCTTGGCCCAGAATCATGGTTTTAGACCACTTTACAACACATTCCTTCTCCAACCTATTATTTAACTTCTCTGCGTACGAATTACTTACTTTTCATGAGGACATGAAACAGGGTAAGCAGGGGAGTATGTTGAGTCACGAAATGGGTATGTAGTTACTATTAATCTCATAATCCTTTTCCTTTATTCTTATCTTTTTGATATCTTAATGCATTAATGTATTGAGGAATTATGGTGAGAAATGAAGGAATTATCTGCAGTTACAATTTAGCTAATTATTACCCTTGTTTATGTAGGAAAACAACAAAAGTGACAATTTTTATTCCCTAACGAAGGAGCAACAAAAATCAACAAGCAAAGGAACTAATGTGGTGGTTGCGAACAAGGCTAAAGACGAATCAGGAGGATCATCATGGGAAAGGAAAGGATGTCTAAAGTTGGAAATTGGTTACGAATCCCTCAGGATCGGGAGATCCTAAGGGATTGCATTTACCATTTATCTTTTACACTTTCTAAGGAGATGATTGTAAGAAGAAAGGGGGGAATTTCTGTTGTTATTGAATTTGTAATTTTAATTACAAACTCTTGCCGTCGAGAGAACATGGTTATATTTTAATGCTACTTACATTCAATGATTAATACATAACTGAAGTTGTTGTTCCCTCACGTTATCTAAAGTAACTTAGCATGTTCACTAGCGGCTAAGGGTTTGGCCTTTGGTGAATTTAATTACTTCCTTTGTGTCATACATTTCCAATTCTCGCAAGTGTTATGGTTTGATAGTTTTCTTGCTTTCTGTGATTTTATCTCCTTTGTTGTTTATTGTTTTCTTGTGTTGATAGAATATCTCTACTTTATATGACTTACAACATTGTCGTTTGATTCAGTTCACTTTTATTTTAGATTGAGTTACTTAGATAAATATTCAACTTGATTTGATCAACTGTAAAGAGTATTAACTATCGTTGTTGGACTCTCAGATTGATATCATGACTGTTTAGATTATTTACTGGAGATTGGGTTTGATTTAGATTAAATCAATTAAGAAGAGATGAGTTATTGTTATTGAACTCTCCACTGATGCCATTGCTAGTCAAATTGCTAAAATAAGGATTGATTACAATTTCGGTAGAAGATCGAGTCTTGAAGTTTAGATGTTATATTCCCTTTAATGACTGCAATTGCAGTTTATTAGATGCATTCGTTTATTTGTATTTAAAGATCTATACTGCAATTTAGGAAACAATGCTCTTTGTTTTAATAACAACCACATACTGTGTACACTCTTGAAATAAGAGGGCTTGCCTAGGTTGATAATTAATGTGGGATAATTAGAAGTTTTAAAAGGCACATTTTATCAACCAATAGTCTTCAATGGGAAATTTTTCCAAGGCTATACTTCATAGCTCCAAATATTTCTAATGATGCAAAAATGACAATAACGATAATTAATGATGTGCTTTCTCATTGGTCTGGTAATCTTCCTGAAGTTTTGTATCTACAATTGGACAACACTTGTCATGAAAACAAAAATTAGATTGTTTTTGGTTTTCTAAACATGCTTGTTGAATTGAGAATTTTTCAAAAGGTAAAGGTTGGTTTCCTTCTTGTTGGGCACACTCATGACCATATTCATTAGATGTTCAGTAATTTTTCTATCATATTGAGGATGAAGGAAGTTGGGAGCTTGCCATCATTAATCGAACGTATTAAGAAATCATACATGTAAAAGCCAATTTTTGATATGTTGGAAGAAATTATTGAGATGCGAAGGTTTATTTTGGGATCGCATGGTGAGGAGAACTGCATTGAACAACTTAATGTCATTATCTTCCAACACCAATCTCGTATCAAAAAAATTGATGGGAAAGCACTAATATGGGGCAAGAAGTATTCAACTACTACAGAATGGGCACTTTCATTAGGATTGGAATTTTTGAATTTCATTCCAGATCATCCAATATTTGTGTCAAATATATTGTTATTACAGTCAGTTATTGAAGTTCATAATGCACACAAGCAGAATAGAGATATAAATTATTTTGATTGTCTGTAATAAATTAATAAATGTATTAGATATACATATGAGTACTTTGATATTGTTAATTCAGTTTGGTAGGAGTCTTTTTTCAATAATCAAAGTGATATCATTTCAAGAACAACAAGTGAAGATACACCTTTGAAAACTCCATTTATTTGGCCACAAAATGTATCAAATGAACATGAGGAACAAAACATTCTTGAACAACAACAATCTCAAGGTATTATTAATTCTTCACAGGTAGAGGAAATAGAAATATATATTGCTTCCAGAAGATCTCGTGCACAACATGAAGCCATGGAAGACATTTACAGGGGTTTAGTACAGGATATTAAGGAGGGTTACATGATCACAGTGTTAGCAGAGGGAGATCCTAATGGCTATCCACTCTAGGCTGCTAAGGTTATAAAGGTCATTACAGAAAATTAAGATGTTGCGTGTGTTGAAGTACATTGCTATGCCACAAATACACACCCATTCAATTGTATGTACAAGACAAAGATGGTAGTTGATAAAAAATCTGGTGGAAAGAGAAAAAGAAAGGGTACAAATATAAATCATCGCTGCATAGACCTCTTAAAATTGGAGGATTTTGACATACTTGTTTATGACTTCAATTTAACAAAGAGAGAAAGTCTTCGCTTCAAGACGGTAGAGATTTTGAAGAGGTTGTTATCAGAAGGAACAATGTTGAGATGGGAGTTTGCTAAAACGAGTTGTAGATCTAAAACAATTTTGAAACCTAAAATGGTGGGCATGCATGTGGACTTAGATGGGGCACTAGTTGATGAAAGAGAAGAATATGGAACATCTTCATCTACATCGAATCATTCATCTCAAGATGTGAATTCTAATGGTGTGCAAGAAAATATGGGTGATTTTGAATAATTGTCCAAGAGAGTTTATATAACTGATGTTTGCATTGTATATTGAGATAAAAATTTTGATTTCCATATGGTGTTAAGTGAAGTTATGAGTCATTTTTATGTTTGTTGAATTATATGTTTTAATTATGATTATTTTTATTGTTTAGAATATCTACAATGTAACAATAACTTAGAAATATAATTTATGTTTCATTTAATCTAGTATTGACATTTTGAGTAATTTAGTCATGTAATTTGTTCATAATGTCATGGTTTAAATGTGTTGAAAACTTGAGTTTTTTAATTCTATGGTTGAAAATTTTCCAATTTTTTTCTATCTTTAATGTTATGGTTGAAAACAATTAGAATTTTAGTGATCTTTAATGTCATGTTATTATATGCCCATGGGGCTTTGGATTGACGGTGAATGGGTGCACTGTTAAAGCACTCCTTGCGATAGGTCACCGGTTCAAATCCCCCGTGGGTACTTAGGTTAGTCTTAACATAGAAAAAAAATTAAAAAATTGTCATGTTATTATATGGATGAAAACTAATGGAATTTTAATGTGTTTCGGATCCCATTATTTTATTTTTATCATCATTACTAAAAAATATTGGAATTATACATGGAAAATAAAAATGTCATTCTACGAAAAACATTAGTGTCTTTTTTCATCAAAAACAATTGCTTTTCGCACCAAAAAAAATTGTTTTACTGCCATTTTTTAAAGATGTTGAAAAGTAACCCTAAAAAATATCATTCCAATATACACACTTCATTTTTAGCATTGTTTTGATGTTTTTTTGGGTTTTATGGCTAGAGTTCCCGATTTGAGTTTATAGTTCCTGTTTCAAAGTTTACATTGTTGGTTTTAAATTTAATATAAATCTATTGATAATCTAATCAGAAAATAAACAATTTTCAAAATTAGGATAATTCAAATATGCTTGAAAGTTTAAGGTTATATGGCCCATTACCACTAATTTTATGGTTTTAAATTTAATATTCATGTTTTGATTTTTAGATTTTAAAACACTTAAATATTAAATAAATATTTTTATTTTTTTATTTTTCTATTGTAAACATTTTAAATATTAAGACCATATGCATCAAATTTAAATTTGAATGTTTATATAAAAAAAATTGCTTCTCAATTAATGACACATTTGGATTATGATTATGATTTTAGGTTTAGTTTATGGCTATCAAATTTTGTTAGTGTAATTAGATTTCAAGGATTTTGTTTTAGAAGATGGTTAAGGTTCAAAATTCATGTAATTGAGAGGAGACACAAAAAAATAGCCATGTTAAAAGTTGGTGTGACCTAGACAAGATGAAATCCCCAGATGAATTGGATGGCTTATATGTCTTTGGGTTAGGTTACTTAGACCATAAGCTAGGTGTTCTAGTCATAAATATTAAACCGTAAAACTCTTCATATGAAACAACAAAACTTGAATCATCTTAAAATTAAAACCTAAATCATAAAACTATGGTTATATACTCAAAATACTTAAAACCTAATTTCTAAATTTTTAGATTGTCTTCCATTGTTTGTTTTGGACATTATTCTTGATATATTTGATTGTCATCTATTTTTTTCATAATTCTGTTGTAGTGAGGTTTTATCAAAATATTTGAATTAACACATTTGGATTACCATGTGATTGTTTTGGTCATTGTTAATGTGGTGTTTTACAAGAGAATAGGTATTTGTAATGATATACACATCACTAATACAAGAGAAGAGGTATTTTTAATGATATACACATCACTATTACTATTAGATGGTAGATATTTGAGAAAAACAAGATATAAATTCATGTCACTCATTTTACTTATTATTCTACTCCTTTTTAGCAATTTTGTTTATCTTGGAAAAGTTTGTATCTACTTAGAAGAGGTGAGTAGTTTTTAGCATTCTTACACCTTCTCATATCTTAGATGTAATTTTTTTCTATTGTCTTATTTTCTTGAAGATTAATATATCAAATTTAAATACCCTTGCCTATTTACGATGTTTTAAATATATGTACATTGATATGTAGGTTTGTGAGTTAAATGAATGTGATTATAGGCTAGTGAGCCAAGTTATATGATGTGGTCCTTGTGCCCATGCAAGGATGTTAAATATGTTTTGGGGCCAACTTGCCCAAATATATAATCATGTAAAGGCTATGAGGTGAGAGAGCTTGAATTTGTAATAAATGTAATTAAACAATACTTTATTGATAAAGTAGGCTTTCTCCGGAGCTCACCCCATCGAAAAGAGTATGGGGGCCACAAATTTAGAGACAAAGTCAATAGCTGAGTGTTTGGTGAAAAAATGCACCCTCGGGCTTGTGTGGCTTAGGAGGGTGTCTCAAAGTGAAGGTAAGCCACAGATATAAAGAAGTGTAGTTTTCTATTGGGAGGGATTTTATTGATTAAGTTATTTGGTCTTGGTGATTGAAGAGTCCAGGAGACCTGTGGATTGGAATATGGAACTGGTTGAGGTGTGATTATTCAGTTAACTGTACTGAATGGATGCATCTTAATTTTAGAGTTTAGTTCTCTAGTTCTATGAGATTGGTTGGCTCTGGTTATGAATAATTAGTGAGTCCTAGGGGATGGAGCTGTAAGGTGCCTTGGAAGGTGGGAATGACCAAGGGAGTCATGCTACACCACTTTGGTGTGGTTCAAAGGAATGTGAGCTTGTGGTTGGAGACTAAGTTTGTTGGGGTTGGTGCCTTGGATTGAGGTTTAGTTGTTGGTTCACAATTATTCCTGTGGATTTGTAGTCCTATATTTGGGGTAGCTTGTGGTTGAGGCTATGAATCACATGGTGTATTATTGGGAGGAATGTGGAGAAGCAGCAACCAATCGACAATTTTATGCAAATTAGTATTCATGTGGTTTACTGTTCTAAATTATCAGTTGACTAGAAAACCCTAATTCCAGGCTTTGTGCTTAAATATATGTAATTAATTGGTAATCTTTTGTGCCATGTATTTATGTGCAATGCTTACTAATTATGGGAACCCTATTTTGGTTTGGTAATTGTGTATATGTAAATTATTATTTTGTGCATGAGTTTGATATGGAACTAATAAACCCTAAGTTGGATATATCTCATATTTACTGGGTAGAATGTGAGATATTCTAATTATCTGCATGTTAATTACTGACAATTCCATTATACATTTTAATTATATGTGAATAGGACCCATAGATTATATGCTTCTACAGAAATTTGGTGAAATTTCTAATGATTTTTTTTAGGGTACGTAGTGTTTCCTAGTTGAGGTTTGAGGAAATTACCTAAAATTTGTATGGTTTGCTTGAGATATGAATACTATTTAATTGAGGCCACACACCAACCTTCTACTTTATCTAATGGTGGGTTTCCTAAGACTAAACACAGGTAATAAATCTAGCTCATTGTACTTATCTATGTTCGAGTCAGTTAATATGTGGTTAATCTAGTCACCCCCTTAGGGCTAGTGCTCTAAACCACAATGAGCGTTTAAGTGAATTAATATGTCATCCTCTTAATTTTCATAACAATTTCTCAAGTTTTTTGTTTAAGAATATGACTATGAGCAATATTACCATAACACTCCTTTGTTGAGTACATGTGTTCAGACAATGATATGATTTCTTCATTTTGGGATCTCCTCTACTCTATTTAGAAAATTTGTTTGGACAATGATATCCTTTTTTCATTGTTGTATTTATTTTTCAAGTACATAGTATAAGTTCATCTCTATTGTGATTATTTTTGAGGCACTTCTATATTTTTCTATGATGTTGAACTAGGGTTTATTGAATATTTTGTTATTAGCCAAAAAAGGATCACCTAGCCATTTAGTACTAAGAGGATAGAAATACACCATGTAGGATTAAATTTACCATGGTAAAACCACTTTCACCATAGGAAATAATCTAGTAAACCATTTTTTCTAAATAAATTCTCATTAAAATTCAAAAACCCCACAAGAATAATTGAATAAATCATTATTTATTTAATTTTGT